>BPLR01000929.1:0-71327 GCA_021605095.1 Caerostris extrusa | reverse complement strand
TGTGGTTGATGATTAATAGATCCTGAATGATATCAAATGAAGTTTGAAAGCTGAATAAAATTGCTTTTAATAAAAAAAAAGATTCGTAGAAAGTTAAAAGTTTTCGATTTAGATCAATTGATTTTTTAAAAATTAATAACAATAATCTTGCAATAAAAAATGCAATTTTTTAATAAATCAGTGCACAGGTTTTTGTTTATTAAATATAAAATGAAGATGGGTAAAAACCAGGTCACTGTGACAAGATAAACATTTGTCTTTGTCAGTTTTTTTATCGTAAAGAAATATCAAAGTGACGTTCTCACAATAGAAAGTTCTGAGGAATTTCTTTGTCACGTTTATGTTGAAGTGATTATTTTTATAGTTTCAACCATCGTTTTGTCTATTTTCATAAGATAAGAACACGTGTTTGATAATTTGATCAGCTGTAGTTTGGAGAAAGCTAAATTTAAAAAAATGCTTACTTGTAAAGAGATGGCAAATAATTTATGAAAATTAAATGGCAAATTTAATAGGTAGATTAGACTTTTAAATGAATGGCATTCTACAATATCAGTATCCAGTGGAGTTCCATCTTTAGAAAGTAAATTTGAATATGCCATGAAAATTTTGAATGTATTTTGCTGATATACATACCCCTTTTTATTTTTATAGTCAGTGTATGCAATTTATTTATAAATTTTTTTTTTTTCATTCTTGAGAGACTGGCTGTGTGAAAATAAAATCATTACTTAATGATTAAACGTGCTTAATGCATATTTATTATTAGATGGTGATTTCATTATTCATGAAAATAATTTTCTAATCTATTTAATTGTGCCAAAATTCCCGTTGTACACAAATTGTGCAATTTTAAATATGCCTGACATTTGAACATTGACACTGTGATACAAACTGACATTTGAACATTACATGACATAAAAACATTTTGACACTGTGATACAAAAATCACAATATGTCTCACCCTAAAATAAGTGACTTAAGTGGTTTTTTTTTTTTTTTTTTTTTTTTTTTTTTTTGTTCTTTACTACCAAGGATGTATCCATCAGCAATATAAGATTGCATCATTCGTCATATGTGTATAAAATTAAAATTATTAAAAAATCATAATTAAAAATATTAATAAAACTATTTAAAATATTAAAAAATATATTATCCATATATATCTTCTCTTTTTCATTGCCGCAAGAACCTGTGGTGGGTAAAGGCCGTCTGCCAATTGGCAGATTTATAGACAGGAGATGCTTTCTTTTTAAGGGGTAGGGTTGTTAGCCCTACTCTTAGCGCTCCACAATCATATTAGTATGGGATCTACTGTTTAAAGTGGGTTATGAACCTCTACAAACATCTATGGGACCTCCAGGACTCCGAGGCCTGTGGCAACAAGCGTTACAGCGCTAGTCAGTAGGCCATCAGGCCCTGTATTATGTATACACTGAAGTGACAAAAGTCATGGGATACCTCTTAATATCGTGTCGGCCCTCTTTTCGCCCGGCGAAGTGCAGCAACTCGACGTGGCATGGACTCCAACAAGTCGTTGGAAGTCTTCTGCAGGAATATTTAGCCATGCTGTCTCGATAGACGTCCATAATTGTGAAAGCGTTGATGGTGCAGGATTTTGGGCACGAACAGACCTCTCGATGATGTCCCATAAATGCTCGATGGGATTCATGTCGGGCGATCTACTCATGGCCAGATCATTCGTTGGAATTGTCCAGAATGTTCTTCGAACCAATCGCGAACAGTTGTGGCCCGGTGACATGGCGCATTGTCATTCATATAAATCCCATCGTTGTTTGGGTACATGAAGTCCATGAATGGCTGCAAGTGATCTCCAAGTAGCTGAACATAAGCATTTCCAGTCAATGTTCAGTCCAGTCGCACCAGAGGACCAAGTCCATACCATGAAAAACAGCCCACACCATTACGGAGCCACCACCAGCTTGAACAGTGTTTTGCTGACAGTTTGGATCCATGGCTTCGTGGGGTCTGCGCCACACTCGAACCCTACCATCAGCTCTTACCAACTGAAATCGTGACTCATCGGACCAGGCCACGGTTTTTCATTCATCTAGGGACCAACCGATATGCTCACGTGCCCACGAGAGTCGCTGCAAGCGATGTCGTTCTGTCAGTAAAGGCACTCGAGTAGGTCTTCTGCTGGAATAGCCCAAGAAAGCCAAATTTCTCCGCACAGTTCTAACAGACAAGTCCCTTGTACGTCCCACATTGATTTCTGCGGTTATTTGACACAGTGTTGCTTGTCTGTTAGAATTTACGACTCTTTGCAGACGTCGCCGGTCTCGGTCGTTAAGTGCAGGCGGTCGACCACTGCGCTGTCCATGGTGAGATGTTATGCCTGAAATTTCATACTCGGCACACTCTTGACACAGTGGATCTGGGAATGTTGAATTCCCTAACGATTTCCGAAATGGCATGACCCATGCGTCTAGCTCCAACTAACATTCCGCGTTCAAAGTCTGTTAATTCCCGTCGTGCGGTCATCATCACGTCAAAAACTTCTTCACATGAATAACTTGAACAGAAATGAAAGCACTGCGCATTTATACCTGTTCTACGCGATGCTACTGCCATCTGAAAATTTGCATATTGCTATCTCATGACTTTGTAACTTCAGTGTATATATATATTTATTACTTATTTTCATAATTCTAAATTTTATGCTTGCGTCTAATAATATACAATTGGTTAATTAGTTTAACTATTTAAAAGTGGTTAGAAATGCTTAAAACCACCAATAAAATAATTCTTGCTTCATGTCTTTTGAACTGTATAATCTGAAGTCTGAATTTTTCACAAAGAACTATTTTTTTAAGTCAGTTGAAATTGCATTTAGTTAAAAAGTATTTTATAATTTGGTGAAGTGATTGTTCGAATAAATTGTAAATTTCTATTACCTGGTTGATATTTTTTACACTGGGTACATGTTTCTTTTTTTTTTTTTTAGTCAAAAGGAAACAATATTGGTTATTTCTGAAAAAAAAAAAAAAATAAGCCTTTTTTTTTCCCCTTTATTTTTTTACAAAATTTATTATATATTTTCACCTCATGAATTCAAAGTATAAAGATATTTTTTTTTTTTTAAATAAAAATTTTCCATGAATACAATTTGCCGATATTACAAACTCTTTCCATAACAATTTATTCTATTTATTCTCAGAATCTAATTTTCATGACTCGATAACATCTGTTCTGCTCCATTATAGAATCACTGCATTCGAGATCAAACGATTTTTAAAAACTCAGAATGCACGTGGAACCCCGGAAGTGAAGGGAAATGAAGTTTCACTTAGAAAATAAACGTTAAAAATATAAAATCGTTTAAGTGGGAGGGGACCTTTTGACATCGCAAATAACATGAGGTAATTGCCTTCGAATGCTTATTATTGTTATTTTTTTTTTCTATATGAAGTATTCGACAAAAAAGGGGAATGTTCAACAAATTGATATTTTCTTTTTGCAGTATGCATTAGCATGGAAAAACGGGGAATTAAATGGGAAACATTTGTATTTGACTTAAAAAAAAGAAGACATTTTAAAACTTTTATGTATGAGCTTGAATTGAAGGTTAAAAGTAATCTTTTAGGTTTGGATTATGCAAGAGTTATTAGGTGACTAAATGAGTAGAAGAGATTGTTCTAAATTATAAAACACTTTATGTTTAAGTAATGTGTAAAACTTTATAGCATGTTAATCTTTTAAATCTGCATGTGAAAATATGATAAAAAATAATTATAGATTTTTAAGATTTGATATAAATGCCATAATTTTTATTTGTTATATTTCAGAATTATTTAAATTCAAAATCAGATTATTGGTAAAAAATGCATATAATATAATATTTATATTATAACATTTATTTAAAGATTTTTTTAAAGTTTTTTTAATAAAATAATTTGTATTTTTATTAATAATAATTATTTTTTTAAAAATATTATTAGTTTTAAATCGATGTAGTTAAATAAAATTATTTTATTTATTGCTTTAAAATTATTTCACGTGTTCAAAACGTCGAACAATTTAAATTTGCATTAATGCTACAATAAAACGACAAAAAGTTTTGCATTAACGTATGCTAATAATAAAAAATAATAATTTAATATATTTCTAAAATATGAATCAAACGAGAGTTAATCTTTAAATACCAAATTGTTAAATACCTATATATTTTTTGGAATTATTGTTATGTAATAGTGCTTCCCTTTAATGCCCCTCTGAGAGTTAAAATTTAAATACAAATTTAGTTTAATACCATCTCGAGAGGAATATTTTTTGAAATTATTGTTATATCTCCAAGGACGTAATGCTTCCTCTCCAAACCTAAGTATCGGGTTTTCAGCTTAGAAGTGAATCCTTCTGTGGTGTTTTAAGAAAAAATATTGTATGTCGGGCTGAATGTCTATTTATAGTCTATCATCTGTGCCTCAAGTATCTCAACCCAACCACATTTAGTGCATCTGGTAGCCCAATAGACACTGCCCGGATAAATTATATTTAAAATAGTCCAATAAATAAAATAAAATCTTGTACAATAATTTTTATCCACTTATAAGATGCAGCTCGTATTTCAAATAACTTATTTTATATAAAACATGATTACATCACAAGATTAAAAATAGGCACCATATATTTCCGAATATATGCTCCATCGTAAACTATATGCTTTATGCTCCATCGTAACAGAAGCTGTTCCCTCACTCATTTAAGATTGCACAAGTTCATGAACTTGTTTAACAAGAATTTATTTTTCATTAACAAGAATTTTTAGAATTTTTAATTATTTTTAAACAAGAATTTTATTTTATATATTTGTTTAATTTTATTTAATCTAATTAAAATCATATGCAAAACAAAGATGGCATCACTTTTACAAGAACAATGCCAGAATAAAAGCAGAGTATAAAAGCAAGATTGTAAAACCTCTTCCAGTAAACCTATCAACCTAAAGCTTCAAGGTGAAGGTTTAGAAGAAAGAAAAATTGTGTGCGGGCCAAAATCCCATCAACTGCCGCATTCCATTCTGAAGGAAAAACCATCAACAAGAATTACACCAGTGAATGCAAGTTGGCTCGGATGCGTTTTAGCACAAGCAGTTTAGAGGTGGGCCGAGTAAATCACGCCCACTCCGAACCCATTAGCAGGAACGGAAGCTTTCAATAGAATGCGGTGGGGAGGCCAGCTGATGGATTGACAAACTCAAATGATCTGGCAGAAGATCGCTTTGTTTGAAAAGAAGCAGCTCTTTGGAAAATCTGCAGCTGCCTGTCTTCAGTTCTGGACGCGTTGTGTGACACACAGTTTTAACTGTTATCATCGATTGCAGCTGTGATTTTTAAATTAGAACTAAAGGTTTTTTTAAAGTACTTTTCAGTATTTGTTGTTTTAATGTTATGGGCCTGTCCAATGATTCAAGACGAATTTCGTTTGGTGAAAATGTGCAAAAGAAAAGATGGAATTAAAGGATTATAAGTAGTGTAAGCAACTGTTAAGTTAAAATCCTTTTTTTTTATAACGAGGGCAGCACTGATGCTATTTACATATGTTCTTCACAATAACTCGCTATTATTGTTGACCAACTTATAATGGATAAAACCACTATGGTGGGGACATCGTTGTTTCCTTCGAAAGTGAGTGGGGTGGCAGTATGTATTGCTTTACGAAAAGACTTTAAAGAATATTTTCTCGGTATTTGCGTGTAATACTTGAGAAATCCAGAACAATTCCAATCGGACGTTTGTTGCAAAATACACTAACACTATAATTACTTGTTTTGCAAAGCAGTAATGTACTACTTTGTAATCAAATCCATGTTAATTCCAGTCAGGCTTTTTGTTGCAATGTATATTAACACTATAATCACTGATTACTTTTTTGCAAAGTAGTGATTGTATCACATCAATATCAAATCCTTATTAATACCCCAAAATGAAAGCAAAATTTGAATCGTATCATACAGCATAAATTAAATTTATTATGCGGATTTATTGTTGTTAAAGTTATCTATATAGCAGGATCGATGCGTGCATAAATTAAATTCACTATATAGTATTTTTAGCGCACGAAAATGATTTATACTTCAGATTTTTCGAAAAAATTTAAATATAAAGAGCAGAATCACTCTTCATTCTGCTTACTTAACGAATACTAAAAATAAATTCAGCTATATTATCAGTTACTAAATACAATTAATATAGTATAAACGAATATATCGATATCGTTAAATGTATTTATTTTCCTTTTGAAATATTTGTAGGAATCCATAGCTAAAAATATTTCTTCTGACATTTTGTACGTTTATTTTAATGTTAGTAAATGTCCAAACATCATTGAATTATATCTGTACAATTAATTTATTTTTGGATAATTTTTATTTCTGTTTTTTAATTTTGAAAAAAACAAAAAAAAATATTTAATTAATTAGTGTTATCGTAAAAAAAAAAATCTTAATAAATTCATCAGTCATATTTAATTACAGTTAATAAGAGTATTAAAAGACTTTTCAAATCTTTACTCACTAGCCATTTGCCTATTAGTCTTATTAATTAGAATAAATTATGATAATATTTGTAATTTTGTAATGTTTTAACAATGGCTTCCTGTTTTGTTGTTTTTTTTTTTTTGTTATTTCTTTTATCAGAATGCCGCCAAGTCGCCTCTTTGAATTTTTATAGCCAAATATATGAGTAATTTTGGCAGTAAAATATTTTTTTTTTTTAGTTCAGTAAAACAAGATTATTGCAATTGAGTTTTTTTTTCAGTGGGATAATGAAAACAATATCTCCTACCTGTAGTGTTCCGATTGACAAACGTTTTTGGCTATTGTAAATGTGGCCCAGATATAATAGAAGAAATAATCAAATATCAAATAAAACGAATTCAGTTGAAGCTATTGGACATTATGTTTGTTATATAAATAAGGAAATGAGTTTATTGAAAAATTTATTGCATATTCTTCCTGTACATTCCTTCTCCAAAAAAAAAGAACTGTAAAATATTTTTTTACCATTGTAATATTTAGAACAATAAGAGGAAGAATAACATATGAAAAAAAAATTAAGTTACATTTAGTGCTTATTAAATGCTATTGTCTACAATATGCTGCGTATTAAGTCTAGACGGAAGGAATGCGAATTGTATATTGGTCTTGTTAAAAGGCATCTTTTGAATACATCTATTGACCGCCCAGTACTATTAAAAATGTAAAAACATTATATTGATCTTGTTTGGTTTGGTTTACCACTCTACTGTCATTTTTTGCATACTTTTTGCTAATTAGAATAATCCACATTAAACTTTTAAGTAACGTGGATTCCGAACCACTAACAAAATATCTATGCCATTGCGAAGATTCGAATCTGAAACCTGTGTTACCAAAGGCCAGAGCGTTAGCCAATTCACCATTAGGCAGCTGACCTTGTTAGGAGACATAACCAAGAATACATCTATTGAGCACTTAGTATTATTGAAAATGTAGCAACATTATATTGATCTTGTTATAAGATATAAAATATAAGAACAGGAATACATCTAGTTCGACAGATTAGTATTAGTGAAAATGTAGAAATATTATATTGATCTTGTTAGAGACATAACTAGGAATACATATATTGAGAGCCTACTATTATTGAAAATGTAGCAACATTATATTGATCTTGTTAGGAGACATAACCATGAACATATTTATTGAACACCTAATATTAATTGAAAATGTAGAAACATTAAACACAATTGGAAATTATTATTTTACTGAGATAAATGAAATGAGATTAAGCTTGTTTTTTAATGTATTTAATGAGTTATTATTTATGTAAATAAAAAAAATGCTATATATTTGGCTTTAATTAATTAATTTTTCTCTGATATGTTTTACATTTTGAGCTAGTCTTCTGGTGACTTTTTTTATACTAAACAAATTAATTTAATTATCGATTAGTTTAAATCAGAAGAAACTTATTTATAACAAAAAAGTAAGAGAAATATAATCATTAATTTATCAATAATTTGCTTATAAAACACATATAAGTTTTGTTTGCATTTTTAAATGGATCAAAATTTTTCTTTAACTTTTCAAATCTTGAGTGATGATTTAAAAAAATTTTTTTAATACATTTTTTTTAAAAAATTAAAAAAAAAATTTTTAATTCATTTTTGTTTTTAATACTGTATTTTTGGGAAATCAACTAAAATGAAAAAAATATACAAAGGAAAGAGTGAAAACCTTACATTCGCCTGGGAAACCAATATAAATTTATTTATTTAAAAAGATATAAAATGCATAGAAGAATAACAACAGCATGGTCATACAACTTAGAAATTTCCTTAACTTTTAAAGTGCATAATATTGTTCCTATCAAATGTAGCCGTTATAAATCGATTTCTTTAAAAATCAAAGTAAATCGAATGCTTTTATTTCGTGTAAAACCTTTTTGCTTTAATCCTTGCCCTCATTCTTCGATGTCTCCCCAGACGATTTCAGACCTTGTTCCAGAAATGGAGTTTTCTTTGTACTTTTTGAATTAAATCTCCTCTCGAAATCGTCTTCGGCATCGTGAGTGGCCTGGCAAACGATAAAAAGAAATCAATATTCATTTGGGATTTCAGCCAACAAAACAGGAAATCGCAACCGTAACCTATTGCGAGGTGACGTCACACTGTCGTGAATCACAAGCAAGGGTGAATGAGGCGGGGAAAAAAAGTGTTGGGGGGGGGGCTTGAAGAATATTTTCATGTTTTTGGCCCTTTCCCAGTATTTGCTACTCATTACATTTTTAGTTGCAATTACACGTGGCAAGATTCTATTTTGCTTTATTTATTTCTTTTTTAATTTTCTGCACGTCTGCTTTTGTAATTGAACAGTCAGCCATACATAGATTTTTCATTTATGTCTTCGCACTTTTTTCTTGTTTACTTTAAACACTCGTGTACTATTTAAATCAGGCAAACGCGTTGAAAGCCATGGTAAGCTGCATTGCAGCTGTTTGAATAAAAACAGGTGGGATTTTGTTTTTGCAGCTGAATTCAATAAACAGATAAGGGGTATGCAACAAACCTTTGATTCATTTTGGGAATACAATTTTCGGTAGAATCAGTGTATGAGGTCATACGCAAATAATTCTTAGTAGTCTCGTAATTTATTTTGTTTCCTAAAATTGATCATTTAAATATCTACGTATTATTGTTTGTTAAAAATAATTTTCATGAATTGTACTGTTTCTGATAAACATGGATATTCAGATTTTCAACAAAAGCATTTTATTATATATTGAGAATCATTACTTGAAAGCATTGCTTTATAACTTTATATATATAATTCTCCTGTACATGTGTTTGTCACTGAACTCCTAAACGGCTGGACCGATTTTGATGAAATTTTTTGTGTGTTTGACTACGCATGGAGAATATTTTTATGCTATCCCCTTTGATGTAAGTCGCCACCAGATGGTGCTGCAGTATATAAATTTGCATAACGTTCAACTAATCGCTACGAAAATTTGTAAAAATATGTATTCGCGTATGGAAAATAGGTTCGCGCCATTCACTTTATTGTTATCTGCCACCAGATGGTGCTGCAGCATATCTTCTTATATACCGTTGAACCGATATCCATGAAAATTTGTATGCACATATATTAGAGCATGCAGAATATATTCGCGATATGTAATTTTCTACTATGCATCTTTTTTTGATAGGACAACGTATGCCGTGGTTCTGCTAGTATTGTATAAAAGATGAAATAATTTTAATTTTATTTGTATTAATGGTAAATTTTCTATTTAAAATCACAGTATTCACAAAAGTTTTATAACTTAATATTTACCTAAATATAAATGCATTGTAATCAATGATGATTAATAAAATCGAATTATACACTGTCAAAGTCACCCTTAAGTACAATGGTTTTCTTCAAAGGAAGATATAATATATAGAAATGCCTTCTAAGTGTGCAGGAAACTTGATTATGACTATTTCTGACTTGGCTCCGTGACGCTGACTTTTTACGGGATAGGGTTGTCAACCCTACTCCGAACGTTCTACAGTCATATTAGATAGGGACCTACGGTTTAAGATGAATTCCGAACCACTACAAACATCCATGGCACCGCCCCGAGTTTAACCCGAAACCTGAGGCACCAAGCGTCAGTCACTCGGCCATCAGGTCTTATTTTTATACTGTATATACTCTCAAGAGCCAAAAGATTATGACCACCCCTACATTTTGCAATGAACACGCCTGGATGACGTGGAAGGCACGTGATCAGGTGGAAGTGGTATTCAACTGGTATTAAGTGGTGGTATTAATCCATGCCAAAGCGGGTTGAAGCTGTGTTGCGCGCCAAAGGTGGGCCAACTCGTTATTGACAGGTGGTCATAATGTTTTTGACTCTTGAGTGTATATACACTATCTGAAGAAAGAGACGGACACCCCTCGAAAAGTAGAAAAATCGACAATACAGCTGACTGCGCAATAATAGGTATCACGTGTCAGCCATATCCTATAAATACTCTGTGGAGTCAACTAGAGTTGTTTTTTGTCAAGATGCCGCCACGGGAAGAGTTGTCTGAGTTCAAGAAAGGTGTGTTGGTTGGATTGCATCTTGCCAAGGTGTCAATTAGGAGATATCCGTCTCCGTAACTGCTCAAAATCAACTGCCAAAGGATGCCCTACCTCCTATTAATTTTAATAAATATGGGTTTATGTCGTTATAGTGTCGTGTCCCGTCACTTTCTTCCACATAGTGTATAACGTTATGTTGCATTACAGAGACGTAAAAGTAGAAAAAAATAGACAAAATAAAATTTAATCTTAAGAAAACGCAAATAGAAAAAAATAAAATTCAATATTGATGTATGTTTAATAATACTTATCGCTGTCAAATTAATAGAAAGCTGTATATACGCGATTCTAAATCAAGAAAAACCCTTTATTTATTTTAAAACCTTTAATGATTAAAGGACGAATAACTAACATATATAATGACGAAAATTAAGCTGTAAGAAATCTACATCGTACGACCTTTAGCTCATCGAGTGAAAAACAAACTAGATGATATTGTTTGGCACTGAACCATTTGTGCTCGTTTTGTTGAGGGCACAATAAAAGCAGGCGTGTCGCGTTCGTGATCTTGACATAAAACTTCGTCTCCATGGCAACCCTTACTGGTGCCGGACTAATCCCACATGATGGATGAGATTTGTTATTCCTTGGCATTGTTACTGCCAGAGTCCTAAAAATGCTTATCAATCAAGGGGATATTGTTATTGTTCTTTCTCTCTGGGGAAGGAAATTGGCCAATTTTTCAATTGCGAACCAGGCGCTTCTTTGTTGGATGGGGCTATTGAGAATGTCAATCAATCTTACTTGCGCGTTAATTGAAATTAAAGATTTTTTTTTTTCATGTATTGTAATTGTAGAAATGGTTGCTTTTTTATATGAATGTTAATTTTGTAGGCTTTTACGAAAGGAAAACGTGAACAACAACAAAAACATCGAATAATTTCTCAGCATAAAAAAACCCTTGTTTGTAGATTGTATTTATTTTATTTTGCTTTATGTTTTTTCATTTTTAACAATGTAAAACAAAAGCAAAAGCATAAAGTCTTTGAAAATTTCGTCCAAAATAATATTATGATAGATTGTTTAGACCTCCGAATTTAGATAGCAAATCAAATCCATTAACGTCATCGGAGGAAAGCCATCATTATCGTATGGAAAATCTGTAAGGCGAAAAGTCCCATCAGTCAATTAAAAAAGAAAAGTTAAACTCTTTTCTATCGTTTTTTATTTCCGAAAATGTGTCAGATGCCATTCTTGACAACAAAGTTTTGTGGACAAAAACAACAGGCTCCCGATGTTGCATAATTGATGCTGCATAATCTGTTACTTTTCTACCAACCAATGGCCAACTACTCCATGTCAAGTATGCAGTTTGTGCATACTTGGCATATATTTATTGATCGATATTTATTTAATTTGATTGTTCACTATAAACTGACTGTGTTCCACTTAAGTAAGAAACCTATCAACGGACGATGAGGAAAGAGGTAATAAACTTGCATTTGCGTGATGTTTGGGAGGACAATAAAGGGAGGATAATAATCGACACCACAATCTCTTATTGATAGACAGACTCCTGGGAGGAGTCTGTCTATCGATAAGAGACTGTGGTGTCGATTATGATAGATATGAGTGACCTCAGATTCCATTCAATTATACAAATTTTGTTTTAAGACGCAAATAAAATTAAAATACTTTGTTTACATAAAATAAACGATATTAATAAAAACACACAAGACGAAAATATCAGCTACATTTTATATCTCTACAAAGCGCCGTGGTACACACTACCACATCCTGACAGCAACGATCTCCACTCCGTTAATACAGGGTAACTCATCTAATTGAAAGGACTTGACGGCAGCCGTTGCCCGGCAACAAAAACACGCTCGAAACTTTTCCGAGCTTCTCTGCAATAAATCATCAGCAATAACTCATAATTGAATTTTTCAAGGCCTGCTCGCCTACTTATGATAGCGCTACGCTAGTAAACATAAGACATTTTATGCATGCCATCACAATCGCCATTGAATCTTCTCATTTATGAAAACAGTTAGCAATAACTGCAACGGACCTGCTTTGCTTTGCATATTAGCTGCTCAGCTTTCACTCTCCCAAAAGTCACACGTTCACTTAATTTGTATACTGTAATTTAGATTTGTGTCCATATTTATTTATTTATTTTTCATATTTGGACATACATTTACAAACATGTTAATTTCTTTATGTGCATTTAGAATATGACTATGAACATCACTTCTATAGTAAATATTAAAATAGATAGGGCCGGATTTTCCTATAGGCTAACTAGGCTTCAGCCTAGGGCCTCAAGATCAAGAGGGGCCTACATTCAAATTCTTAGCAAAATTAGAATCAGTTTTAAATAAAATATCTGTTAACATAAAAATTTAATGTGATATACAAATTGATATTTTTTTTTTTTTGTGATCTAGATTTTTTTTGAATAAAATTTCATTTTTGGTTTAGTTTAAAAAACTTAAAATTCATAATAATTCATACTTAAACTTTAAATGCGAATTATTATGAAATAAATTTATCTGTATCGAATTTGTTTTAATCTTCAAGGTATTGAATATATTTAATTTAATTTGATAGAAAATAGGATAATTTTTATTGCCTATTTTATTTTCGTAGTCAAAAATTTTTATTATTTAAATTTTGTTTCTTTTGTAAATGTTCTGTGTTATGTTTGATTAGTTATTGTTACAAGTACTCTATAGGGTGCTGAGAATAAATGTCCAAATAAGTGTCCTCGATTTTTTTATTTATTACCGTGGCACATTTTTTATAAAGATGAGTACCCATCACTACATGTTTCATTTAACATATTGATATATATCACAGTAATGATGTATTTTATTATCTCTCATGTAATTTACAAACTTAAAAATGGGAAGGAAAGGGCCTAGCCTAAGGAAGTGGAATAGCCTAGGACCTCTTTTCTTCTAAATCCGGCCCAGAGGCTACTGCATTTCACTGAGTAAATGTTAATGTCTAATAGAAAGATATTTATATAGTAGAAAGTTAGTTGCAAAAAATACAACACTTTTCATGATGTAAGCAATGATGGACAATGCAAAAATAATAAAAATAAAGGATACTGTTCACATTGATATTGTAATTGAAATTGATTGACACTGGGTAACTTGCGATATATATAATTTAATGTTGAGTCTAACTTTTATTTAAAAATGACAGCCTAATTTCAAATTGTTTTCATTCATTTAAAATCAATAGAACCAAGAGAGAACCAAGTTATTCGGAAAAAAAGAATTTATTTATTTATTTTGGAATCGTATTCTATGGCTTGAATGAATGCCTATCTTCGTTGATGAGGAAAAAATAAACAAACAAATTAGAATCCGTAACGTAAAAATTAATTAGATGTAGCGAGGCACACTAACAGATCGTATCCGGTGTGTGCTATTTGAAAGACCCATGTACGTGAAGCCAGCATGCCATTAATGGATTCCTATGTTTTATTCACCCCTGCTCATTAATTAGAATGCCCATTAGTGAATAAGATTGTAGATATTCGCCGCCGACTACCGGAACGGTAGATAAAAGTTTACACCTCAATCTACGAGTGATGTTTTATTTTATTTTATTTATTGGTAAAAATATCAGTGTTATCTGGAAGTTGGGATTTCTCTTTTAATGATGTGATACAGGTGTTTTTTTTGTTGTTGTTGCCATAGAAACCGTTAATCGACCTGATCTTTTATTTTATTGTTGTCATTTTCCCTTCGTTCAGATGAACGGATAAAGCATGGTGTATATATAAATATATATATATATATATGCATATATTACTGATGTAGATGATTATCCATAATTAAATAAATTGATTGTAGAAGCATTTAACAATCTAAAGTGGGAAATGCTAAATTATATTTTTGGGTTTCATTTTTACATCTTGATAATGCCTTTTCTTTTATTAATTATATCCGAGAAAAGCAATGCCAGCAGAATTTTACATTTTATTAATTATTAAATATATCTTTGAAAAGATTATTCAATATTTATGTGGTGATAAACTGTGATTTTCACTGTTTTTTCCACATAAAAAATTTTTTAAATCATTATATTTTTTTTTAAGTGTTTGAATTTTTTAATGAATTAATTTTCATCTTGATTTGTCTTCTGTTCCTTTTTAAAATAATACAGCTTTTTATATCATATAATTCAGGATAGCCCTATAGAAATATTATACTTATTCTAACCAATATTATTTAAATTTTTTTCTATAATA
The DNA here is from genome assembly GCA_021605095.1 of Caerostris extrusa. Lineage (NCBI taxonomy): Eukaryota > Metazoa > Arthropoda > Arachnida > Araneae > Araneidae > Caerostris > Caerostris extrusa. The sequence goes on along the minus strand of BPLR01000929.1, from coordinate 56,478 downwards.
TATGTGTAATTTAATGTATTTATAATAAAATTTCTTCTCTTTCAACACTTTCTTGTTCTCTTGCAACTCTTTTAGCTACCATTCTTTGTCAAAAATAAAATTATCTTACATAAATTGTATTAAATTGAAGAAATTATTTATTGTATGTATGAGATACTTAACGCTAGGTGTCACAGGTTTCGGATTCGATCTCGGCGGTGCCATGGATGTTTGTAGTGATTCGAATGGACTTTAAACCGTAGGTCCCGGTCTAATATGACTGTAGGGTTTAAGAATGACAACCCTACTGGCAGAAAAAAAAAAACCTCCTGTTTCTGTATCTGTCAGTAGACAGACGGCCATGATCCAACATGGACTGTAGTGACAGGAAGTTAGTTTGTTAGTAATCTTTTAGTTTCTTTTGGGTTATTTTGAATAAAAAGTTATCTCAGGCTGTACATAATATACATTAATTAATTTTTTAAGCAAAAAAAATTAGCAAATACCATTTATGATATCTATCGTAACACATAAACAAAAATTCAGATAATTAAAAAAATGGAAAAAGAAATATAGATAAGCATTTAAATAAATTGATAATATTTTGGCATAATTTAAAATTTTATATTAATTAAGCACATTAAAATCTCAATGCTGTAAAAGAGCTTACGATTTTTAGTTGGACCTTTCTCTTAACCTTCCTTTTATCCTTAAATCATGGATTGGAATGGAAAACTTGCACTAGATGTTTATCAAAAGGGTGACGAATTTGTAATAGCTGAAAAACTTATTAAGAGTATCACAAAACCTTTTTAATTATAATAAATTGAAAATTTTCACTGCCTGTCCCTTTTTTGAGATTTGATAAAAAAACAAATCCATACAGTAAAGAAAAGAAGATTCTAAAAGCAATAGCTAATACTAAAAAGAATAGGATCTTTCCAATCGAATATTCTCTTCAAGTAACCATTTTTGTTTTATTTTTACCTGATGTCCTGAAAGAATTCTTCTAATTATTTCCGCCATATCACATTTCAAAAAGTATTCCTCAGGGCTCACTTAAGGAAACCAGATATTCTCAACCGAATCGAAATTGCTGATTCGAGGAAACTTATCAAGACGGAAAATCGACGGAAACTTTTCTCGAATAACCCGTCACACAATCGAAAAACTCATCTTTCTATTATCCTCCAAACCTTTTTTTTCAAATTTCCATCTCCTCATTCGAAAGTTCTAATCGACAATGCTGACCAGAAAATTAAAGCTGACCTTGCACAAGATAGTCAGCGGATGCTTTGTGTTACGTATTGACGGTCACGTGTGGGAACTCGTTCCTCTTCCCGGTTGTTTGGTCACGTGTCTATTGTTGTTTCGAATGTGAGGGGTGGATCGAGAAAAAAATGTAAACAAAACAGAAAATTGCATGAATAACACAAACAAAAAAGGTATGGAATGCTTTGATCTATTTGGAATCTCACGAAACACGTATGGGTGTTTGACTATGATACCAGGTTTATCAGATTTGTATTTTTAGGGTCAAGTTCGAGGGTTACGTATCAAGAAATAAATCCTTGTTGGTTTTTCTTGTTTGATAAAGCCACATGGGTGGTATTTACTCTTGGCAATTTTTTTGCGATTAGTTTTTTTTTTTTTTTTTTGACGTTTAGTATGATTCTTAACAAATAATAAATTCTAAATTTGTTGTCTCAACTATTGAAGTTGGAAAGCAATAGGCTGGAAAATTGTTCTTCAGTGGATTCCTACCAACTGCAATATTCCAAGAAATGAAAAAAAGATGGTGCACTTGCAAAAAATGGATGTAATTTTCAACAACCACATTTTATTCTGTCCTACTAGCAAATCTGTGGTGTGATTAAATTTAGATTGCAAATGTCCCTCCGAAATTACCGTGTTGAAGTTTTAACAAAAGGTTAGTTGTTGGGTTTACAAATAATAAATTCTCAATTTGTTGTCTCGATTATTGAGTTTGGAATCGCTTAAAACAGTAGGCTGAAAATTGTTCTGTGGATTCCTAGCAACTGCAAATTGAAATAGCTGACATCCTTTTGTAAAATGGAATGCAATTTGCAACAGCCACATTTTACTCTGTCCTACCAGCAAATCTGTGGTGTAATAAAAATGAAATGCAAATGTCTTCTGAAATGACCGTGTTGAAGTTTTGACGGTTGAGTTCATTATTGTATTCGCCCCCTCCCCGTGGACCTTCCTCGCTCGGTTTTTACTGCAAATTTTAAACTTTTGACTGGTTATTATTTTTCATAAGGGACACTTTTGCCATATACATAGGATATATATATACACTGAAGTGACAAAAGTCATGGGATACCTCTTTAATATCGTGTCGGCCCTTTTCGCCCGGCGAAGTGCAGCAACTCGACGTGGCATGGACTAACAAGTCGTTGGAAGTCTTCTGCAGGAATATTGAGCCATGCTGTCTCGATAGACGTCCATAATTGTGAAAGCGTTGATGGTGCAGGATTTTGGGCACGAACAGACCTCTCGATGATGTCCCATAAATGCTCGATGGGATTGTCGGGCGATCTAGGTGGCCAGATCATTCGTTGGAATTGTCCAGAATGTTCTTCAAACCAATCGCGAACAGTTGTGGCCCGGTGACATGGCGCATTGTCATCCATAAAAATCACATCGTTGTTTGGGTACATGAAGTCCATGAATGGCTGCAAGTGATCTCCAAGTAGCTGAACATAAGTATTTCCAGTCAATGTTCGGTCCAGTCGCACCAGAGGACCAAGTCCATGCCATGAAAAAACAGCACCACACCAATACGGAGCCACCACCAGCTTGAACAGTGCCTTGCTGACAGTTTGGGTCCATGGCTTCGTGGGGTCTGCGCCACACCTCGAACCCTACCATCAGCTTTACCAACTGAAATCGTGACTCATCCGACCAGGCCACGGTTTTCCATTCATCTAGGGACCAACCGATATGCTCACGAGCCACGAGAGTCGCTGCAAGCGATGTCGTTCTGTCAGTAAAGGCACTCGAGTCGGTCTTCTGCTGGAATAGCCCAAGAAAGCCAAATTTCTCCGCACAGTTCTAACAGACAAGTCCCTTTGTACGTCCCATTACTTGATTTCTGCGGTTATTTGACGCAGTGTTGTTTGTCTGTTAGAATTTACGACTCTTTGCAGACGTCGCCGGTCTCGCTGCGCTGTCCATGGTGGGATGTTATGCCTGAAATTTCATACTCGGCACACTCTTTGACACAGTGGATCTGGGAATGTTGAATTCCCTAACGATTTCCGAAATGGCATGACCCATGCGTCTAGCTCCAACTAACATTCCGCGTTCAAAGTCTGTTAATTCCCGTCGTGCGGTCATCATCACGTCAAAAACCTCTTCACATGAATAATTGAACAGAAATGAAAGTTTGCGCATTTATACCTGTTCTACGCGATGCTACTGCCATCTGAAAATTTGCATATTGCTATCCCATGACTTTTGTCACTTCAGTGTATATGTCCTATGTTCTTCAGGCACATTTATCATTTATGGATTTTACACATTTGACAAGCTACCCTGCGCTCTCTTCTATGAAATGTTCTCCGGACAAGGCTGGTTTTTATTGAGGCCAGAGGGTATATGGCCGATATGACCCCCCTTCCCCCTCCCCCGACGTATTGAAAAAAAAAACTTAAAGCAGTAATTATTTGAAGAATTCTTGAAAGAAAGAGGGAGGGGGAGTCACGTATTTCTTATATATAAAAATTAAATCACATATGAAATTTATTTTGAAAGTAAAAAATTATAATAGATAAACATTTTATGAATACATTTAATTGACTGATGATAATAAAATTCATTTGTTGATATTATTACATTCATTAATGATTATACAAATTCTATATTAAATGGAAAAAAACAAATAAAAAATGCTTCAATTTTGTCTAGACCAATGAGTTAAAATCTTTTGAAAATATTATTAATAAAATTCAGAATACGATACTTTTTAATTAAAATTCCCGCTATTTAAATAATGCGGATATAATTTAAACTAAATAAAATATCAAAGCTATTACGATATTTAATGACAAAAAAGGTTATATTATTAATAATATTATTTCCTTATACACTAATAATAGATAACATTACAATACTTTAGCTAAATCAATGGTCTTCCAACTGCGTTCCGTAGAATTCTGGGATTCCTCATAACTTCCCCATATGTTCCACGAATATATGTTTATTTATATTATTATTTTTGTAATTACGTCCTGTATAATAATTAATTTTAAATTTAAACTGAAATAATTGAATAATTACATCGAAAAATCTGCTAATGAATAAATATTATTTCCTTATACACTAATAATAAATAAAATTTCAGTACTTTCGTTAAACCAATGGTATTCAAACTTTGAATATTGGGAGAATGAAACTTGAAACTTTGAATATTACTTCAGAATTGTGGGATTCCTCATAACCTCTCCAAATGTTTCACGAATGTTTATTTAATTGCATTATTATTTTTGTAATTATTTTTATAATTATTAATTCTAAATTTAAACTGAAATAATTAAATATGTACATCGTTAAAATTCGTTAATGAATAAATATCATTACTTTATACACAAATAATAGACAAAATTTCAACACTTTCGCTAAACCAATGTTATTCAAACTGTGTTCCGCAGAATTCTGGGATTCCTCAAATGTTTGTTTACTTACATTATTATTTTTATAATTATATTCCTTTATAATGACTAATCCTAAATTTAAACTGAAATAATTAAATATGTACCCTATAATTGAATAAATAATTGAATATCTATACCGATAAAATTTGTTAAATATTATTCCTTATACACTAATAATAGATTTTTCAACACTTTCGCTAAACCAATGGTATTCAAACTGTGTTCCATAGAGCTCAGGACTTCCTCAAATATTCCACCATTGTTTGTTTACTTACATTATTATTTTTATAATTATGTTCCTTTATATTAATATTGTTATTCATTAATCAAATAAATTAAATTAATGAAATTGATGGCAAAGATATATTGTTATGTAGTAATAATTTGTTTGGTGAAACTCTATGAATTATAAAGTCCCTATAATGAAATGTGACTTTAATGGCTAATAGTTTTCAAAATTAAATTTAATTTGAAATTTTTATTTATTTAATAAAAGTATAAGAAATAAAAAGTATAAAAGTATAGAAAATTTTCTCTTAAGTACGTTATATATATATTTTTGAAATATTCATTTTTTGTTCCTACGGGAACGAGTTCTGTTGGGTATTATACTCATAACAATCAATCTCTTGTATTGACCAAGTTTCAACGCTAAACTAATAGCTATCAAGAGTGCACTCACCTCTTTTACTGTCTGCCTGTCGTTGGCTGAAATCCAACATTAGTAACAGAATTTATTCATTTTTTTAAAATCATGTCCTTCAAAGAAAAGTATAATTTATTATCTAAAAAGTCTGGTTAAAAAATAATAATAACATCTCGACTAGATAATAAATTAACACGAAAAAAGTTTTTTTTTTTTTTTTTTAAAATAATTTTGTGCTGTTTTTCTTTCTTTTCATTTATTTAAAAAAAAATTCATTAAAAGGCAAATTACTTGTTATATTAAATATTATTTAATTTAAAACATTTCAATATTTGTATGTAAACATGTTTATATATTAAATTTGACATTTAATGATTTTTCATCGATAGCATAAATTTTACGATTAAATATTTATATTAATTATATTAATTATTATATATATTAAACTTATTTAAATTTCTATTTTACATACCTATATCCATAGCTACATACGCATATATTCCCATACGCATACATTAAGCATACATGCCATATAGATACTTGTATGCACATGAACATACATACACGTAAACACATATATTAACAAGCGCATGCACATCTATGCATAAACCACATATGCATGAACTTACCGTACATGCATACTTGCTCTATGCACATGCACATACATAATGCATATAAACACGCATATCCATGTTCATGCACATGCACATAGGAAAACATATACATGCCCATATACACATGTGGAAGCACATTCATACGCATATACATGCAAATATACATGAGCATACATACATACACGTGAACATATATGTATACACACACACGCGTACTTGCACATTCATATATACACGTGCACATACATATCCATATGTGCTAACATCATTCATTCCCACACAAATCTAGATACATACGCACGAACACACATGCACAAACACACGAATACAAATACTTGCTTGCTCAAGTGTACGTTAAAATGTATTATCTATGTTAAATTAATATGTTTCATATGTAAGATTAATATATTTAATATGTTAAATCTATTCATCATATTTATTCATTTTTAAACAATAAAACATTTAGAATGTTTATGTGCAATGTAAGTTTTCTACAAAGAAAATGTATGCATAAAATCACTAAATTATGCATACATTATGTTAAAATTACAAATATAAATGTCTTCACTCGTATAATAACATTAAATAAGCCATGAAATGTTGAAATTCAAAAAAAGAATGAAAGAAGAAGCATTTTACACTAAAAATGTTATTGAACCTTCGAAGTAGCTTAAGTTAATAGATATAAAACCACGGATAAAATTCAATAATTTTTTAGAGATAAGATCTAATACTTAATCATTTTAACAACTTAAATAGTTCATTAAAATCGCTTTAATTGTAACTATAACTAAATCTACTTAACCATTTCAGCACCGACGAACTATTCCTGAATGATGGCACCGGAGCGAAAAGTCCCCATCCAGAAATCCGATTTCCATGTCCTGGATGAAGAATTCCAGTCAGTCCGAGGTCGGTTCGAGGCAGAAATGAAGAAAATGGAAGAGGAGATGTCTCGACTAAGGTCCAAACTCCAGGAACAGGACCGGGGGTCCTTCAAGTCCAGCGCTTCCCTCCGCATGTCCACCAAAGAAGAGTCCAGCTCCAGCCACAAGACCGTGGACCACAGCTCGTGGATGGACGACTTGAACTCACCTCTCATCCAAAACGGAGACGATGGCAAGAGTCTCAAGCTGAGGTTCGACGTCAGCGATTATGCACCAGAAGAAATTCTCGTCAAGACCATCGACAATAAACTGAAAGTAAGAATAGTATTGATATATGAGGCAATCAGTGGATGTTGTGTGTGTTTAGCTTGAGGTTTTTTAAAGTTATTTTTGCGTCGAAGTTGGAAAAGTATCTGACCGCATGGAAAACCAATTTCCATCGCAAAAATAATCCTGTATCCTTAAAATCGCATGTGTTTGTATAATCTTAACACGTTGAAATATTTTTCACATATTTGATCAAATTAATTGCAGTTTTTAACCTCAATAAATGAGAGCAATTGCTGTTAGAGACACAAATGTAGTTTCTTATCCCATTTGGTAGACAACAACATCTAAACTAATTTCAAGAACTAGTGTGGTGTCATGGAATGAGGTAGACAGCTTCTAATGTGATGAAGCATCCGTAGGTAGAAGCCTGACTTGGCTCCGTGATGCTGGCTTTTTACAGGGAGGGTTGTCACTCCTACGCCCAAAGCTCTACAATTATATTAGACCGAGATTTACGACGATTTAAAGTGGATTGTAGACCCCCTACAAACATCCATGGCACTGCCGATGCTCGTACTCGAAATCTGTGGCACCGAGTGCCAGAGAACTAATCGCTCGGTCATCAGGCCCGAAAGTCACAGATTTAGCATATAATTTACTAAACATCCATGTAGATAAATCTTCGTGGAAGACACTGTCTTTCCCTCAACACCCGTCGGTGGGCTGTTCGTGGTATACATGAGGCCCACCGGATGTTCCACCCACCTTTCTGATTGGTAGGAGGCTACACAGTCCTAGGTATAAGGGCGAAATGTAAAGGAAAGAAAAAGATTTCTAAATGGCGTTGGGTTTCTAAACTGAGAAAATTTACCTCCGAAATTCGACAGTTTGACCAAATACAAAGTGTCAGCTTTTACGCTGGTTATGGACTTAATTTGAAAGTCTTTCCATTGGTTCTGAGAAGGTTAGTAAAGGTGCAGAGTTTGTATGAAGCTAGTAATTAAATATCTCTGCACTGAAAGTAAAGTAAACTAGAAATTCATTGAAATGTCAAAAGATTTTTAAAATATCAGAATCATATTAAATATATTTTATTTTAAATTGAATGGCCTGGATTACTGTTTTTAAGGCCTTTTGATCGTTTTTTAAGAAGGAATGGTCTTTTCACTTTGTAATTTTGATTTGTTAATAAGTTCTTTTTATTTATACGGTGAGTGGAAAATTTGTATGGATTGAGTTCCAATAAAGCCATAGTTAACAACAAGAACAACATATTTTTTTTTTATAAAAGTATTATGCACCAAGACACTCATTTTAAAACTGTACCAATGTTTCATTACATAGAATATGTAAGTTTCAGAAAATTAGATTAATTCCGAAATAATATTTTAGCAGATATTTTGGTTATTTTCGAGCACTTATTTGCAATTACAATTAAATAGAATAGGAGAAAACATTGTGAAATTGGTCTTAGAATTTTCTTTAATTCATCAATTTAAGAGAATAATAATACGAATTTGATTACCTTCCGTGTTGCTATATATTGATAAACAAAAAAAAAAAGTCTTAAAAATGTGTACAAAATTTCTTCAATGCAATACTTTTTTTAAATAAAATTAATTCATTTACAAATTAAAAATTATTATTAAAAGTATAAGAATAGAAATAAGAATATTTAAAAGAAGAATAGAAATAAAGACTATTTAAGACATACTTATTTAGGCAGTTTCTGTTTCTGTTTATTTGTAACTTTTATTGGTGCAGTTAAAAATGATATCTTTGTAACAGTTATCCATAAGACTAAGAGCGAAGTATAATATTTTGAGTGTTCTTTTTCCGGGTACAAGAGGGAACCTTAACATTTTTTAAAAACTTTTCTTGCGTCATTCTTTTAGGTAACTCAATTATTCACATTCCTTTTTTTTACCTAAGATTCTTCAGACGAGCCATCTGGTTTCAATCTCTGTGTAAACTTTAATTAGCAACCTTGAAGTTCTTCCGGCAGGTCCAATCTGAAATAGCCTCCCTCACAGATTTATTCACCAACCTGTGCATTTTCGGTCGTGTTCCAGTTGGCTGGCTTTCGAAATAGATTACAACCGTTGTTAATGGCCAGAACTCATCCCCCTTTTGCCCAGACACGCTGTCCGCCTCTCAATACACCATTTTTTGCACCAGATTTATTCTTCAGAAATATTTCTAAGACTTTTCTTTTTTTCCTTTTGAGATAAGATTTTAGATGTAAACTTTAGTATCGAAAGATAAGGTGCTTGAACTTTATTATGTGGCATCTAGAACTGGTTTGTGTACATAACAAGGTTAAATATTAGAAGTAAAGTTGCAACTATTTGTGAAATAATTATGATTTAAATCCAAAACACCAATGTTTAGAACAAGGATGGCCAATCCAAATGATCTTGCGGGACACTTTGAAAATGCATCAAAACTCCGAGGGCCCCATAAAAATTATATATTAGACCCAATATAGACATTTTTAGAGTGAAAATTGAAACATAATGAGCTATTATTGTGTTTACTATTATTCTTACATGTTGACATAGATGATATAATAATGATGATACTAAACGCACATTGTAAAGAAATGTATAAAACTAAAAATGAAATCATTAAAAAGTATTTATTTTACTAGTGCGATATTTGTTTCTCCACTCTTTCACTTAGTTTTTGCAAATCGGTCTCAATTTGTGTATTTGCACATCGTAATTGGCGTTGCAGGTGAGTGTCCGTTATGTTTGAGTGTGTTTTGTGTTGAGTCAATTTAATTTTCGAAAAAAATATTCTCAGGTGTAAATTGTACCAAAAGCGCTAAAAACTTTTTGTGCTAGATTTCTCAAATTGGATCATATGGATGCGCAAATAATGTATTTTTAATAGATTGGTTTTCACTACTTTGGGCATTTTAAAATAAATATTTTTTTTCAATCTTTCCTAAAAATCGTGTAAGATTCAGTAGTGTTTACTACAATACAATTATTATTGTATATTTTAAGATAATTTTTATGCAACTTTTCAATATAAGTATCAGTGATCATGAATGGTATAACATTTAAAACGATAACGGGACTAAATTGCTCAGCATTATTTGTGTTTTGCATTCAGTTAGCTGATCTATCCATAAAACATATTTTATATTGAAATAATCCCTCAGAGTGCCTGCAAATTATTGATACCATCACAAAATTTTGAAAGATAAAGACTAGAAAGATAGAGACAAAAATATCGTTGCTAATTTACATTAGAATTACTAAGTGCTACTCAAATTTAATCCATTTATTGTCAAGCATTTAGTATAAAAAGATATGGAATTAATATGAGCTCCTTCAAATTATGCAAATTAATACAAAGCATCTGATAAACTTGCCAATACCTTCAGATACTTGCCAGTACTCTTGATACTTGTCAGTACTCTTCAGATACTTGCCAATCCTCTTGATTCTTTCAATTAATACTCTTTAGATTCTTCCCAATACATAACATATCCAGTAATGATCGGATGTACTACAACCAATCAAGGGATATCAATTGAAATATATAAACTTTTATAATACCAATATAAAATAATTAATACTTTTATAATTCCAATATTCCTCCCCTCCCCCTTCAGTAAGTGTCCCAGTGGTAACATGCTGCGTAGCAGCTATTGCTTTCAGAATGGCAATTATGACAATGGATTTAAAATGTCTTCCATCGATAATCAGGCTTTATGTTGGAGGTTTCTGGGTTTTCTCCCATTTGACACATCAATTCGGGCTAGTTATCCTTAAAAATGTAATGTCCTCATATTATCATCTATTTTTGACATACATAAGTAGAACACCAGACTTGCCGATGTTCTCAAAATAATTGTTAATAAACGCAGTTTATTTCTTACTTTTATTTCTTAGTTTATTGGTCTACATACACTTTCAATGTGTTCAGTAATTACCTGATATCTTGTATTATGTTATATTTTGTTAAATCATACCTCATGTAAACATGCACTGTTTCTGTGCAGGTGAGCGCCAAACACGAAGAGAAGTCTCCCAACAAGACCGTCTACAGAGAATACAATCGGGAGTTCATGCTGCCCGTGGGCACCAACCCCGAACTCATCAAGTCCTCCCTCTCCAAGGACGGCGTCCTCACCATCGACGCCCCCTTGCCCAGCATCGACTCCTACAGGGAGCGCACGATACCCATAGACAAATGCTAGGATGCTTCAGGCTTGCTTTCAACCTGGTTTTACCGTTTCATGTACTAGTAGTGATAGCAGGATTGCGTGTAGTCTAATGGCTGTCGAATGTTGTATGTGTTTGCTATACTTCGCAGGATTGCATGATCCGTTCGAGTTTTGAACCGTTCACCGACAAGTAATAGTTCCATTCTTTAATGGTTCAAAAATATTTTTTTGCAAAATTAATTCAATCCGTTATAATTCTTAATGAAACAAAATGACTCAATCAAGATAACGAATTTTCATACATTAATGAATCAAATTCAATATACATAACGATTTTTTAAAAAAAATAGGTTATATCCTTTTTGAAAACAGTATTGAAATTAAAGTTAATTTATAAAACAATTCACTGATTCAGATTTAATCGGATTTCAAATTCATCATTGGTTAGCTTGAAATTTCTTAATTTAAAAAATATTTAATAATTAAATGTATTAATAACTGAAACACCAGTGTGCAATATTTGTAAATTTCATGCACATATTGATCGTTCATATTCAATTTTAGCTAATAACATTTAAAAAATGGTTATATCCTGTTTGAAGGCAGTATTAAAATTAAAATTAATTTATAAAGCAATTCGCTGATTCAGATTTAATCAGATTTCAAATTCATCTTTAAAGGTTAGCTGGAAATTTCTAAATTTTAAAAATATTTAATAATTAAATGTATTAATAATTGAAACACTGGTATGCAATATTTATAGATTTTATGCATATATTGACAGTTAATATTCAATTATAGCTAATATTTAATAATCATTTTGATTTACACAATTTTTTTTTTTTGTTATGTGATATTTAAATGAATAAGATGGAAATAGCCAAGGAATTGGTACTTTTACGGGTTGTATACGGGTTAGTTTTGCTGCAAAGTTCAGCATGATTTGCAGCATGTTTTGCAGCAAAGTTCAGCATGATTTACAGCATGTTTTGCAGCAAAGTTCAGCAATCAAAACATGAAGATCTACTGCAATTTAAATCCGTCAAATTTAATATTTCGACAAGAAAAATTCATAGTTTAAGTCAAGAATATTTAAAAATTTGAACAATTTTATTCAAATTCGGAATTCGGATTTTAACTACGAAATTTTTCAGTTAAAATAATATGTGAAACAAATGAATTTGAAAATATTTATATATTTCGTTTTTATTTCATGCAATCCTGCTGTTTTGTGATTCGATAATTTATTTATCCATTGTAAGAGATTTTTTATGTTTGATATTTTTTTTTTCCATCTGTAACGTAGTAGTCTCTTTCCACTTCATCGGTGTAGTTGTAATACGTTTGCCAACATTCCTACTTGAAGCTTAAATCGGCTTCAAAACAGTTTGTAGAGTTTTTTTTCTTGTGGTTTTTCATTTCGTAGCTGAGCTTATGCTGGCTTTTTGAGAAAAAAAAATGTCCATTTATATGTGGACACTTTTTTGATGTATTATATATATATTAATATATGTATGAAGAATATATATATTTCAGAATTGGATGAATAAATTTCTATGTAAATTATGTACTGTAAAAAAGTGTGTTTTTTGTCTCTGTTTTTGAGTTTTATATGAATTTTAAAAAAAAGTATTGATACAATAGCACATAATTAATAATGAAAGATACCAATATATAGTTAATAATAGAAGATGCATTTCAATTTTGCTAATATGAAAAGTATTTTTTAACACAAGGGGGTGAAAAGAGGTTTATTATATATGTCTTTTAAAGCAAATGAGAAACATTCTTAAATTTTAATAAATAGGAAATTTTTTTTAAATGTGAAATATTTATAAACAATTCTTCCAGTTGCAAAGTTAATTTTTGTTACTTTAAAACGATTTAAATATAAAATTCGATCTTGAATACATTTGAAAAGTAAAAATTTATATGAAAACCCCGCTTCTGTTGGCTTTAATTAATTTATCCATATAATTATATTATTTTATTAAAGTACATGTATTTAAATTATTAAACATTAACATTATATATTATATTATTTTCCTTCAATTTCATATATATCCAGTAATTTTTATGTATAAATTATTTTACCTAAGTGTATTTTTCAATTAAAACAACTTATCTCAGATTGATATATTAATTTTTTTCACCCAGAAAAATATAACATTCATGCACAATATCAATCAGAAAAATATAGCATTCATATACAATATCAACCAGAAAAATCTAACATTGATACATAATATCAACCAGAAAAATCTAACATTCGTACATATATCAACCAAAAAATATAACATTCGTATATAATATATCTTCATGATTATCTTTGCTTTACTATATTATCATAAACCAACAAGCACTTAACACAAATAAAATATTCATCATTAAATGCATACTTAATGAAATCCTTTCCATAGATCATGCATTTATTATGATACAGGACAGTTACATTATTATTTTTTAGCCATTAATAACTATTACTTTCAACAGTGTTTCTAAGATGGAATCTGTGGCTGACAAACCAAAAAGCACTTAACGCAATTAAATGAAATATTCCAATTAAATAAAGCCCTTTTTAAAGACCACTCGTTTATTAGCTCAGTCCAAACATAACTGTTACAACCTCATCACCTGATCATTAATAAAAGCTATTTTTTTAAAGCGAGTTTCTGGTAAGAAACGAGTGACTAATCAATATCTTTTGTCTGGCAAATTGCCTCGGTCTCTACAGTAATCTATATTCAAATCGAAAAGTTCAAAATCAATAATATTCATCATTAAATGCATGCTTAATTAAATCCTTTCTATATATTATGCATTTATTACGATACAGGACAGTTACATTATTATCTTTTAGCCATTAATAACTATTATTTTCAACGGTGTTTTAAAATGGAATCTGTGACTCACAAATCAAAAAGAACTTAACGCAATTAAATAAAATAGTCATTAATAAATGCATGCTTAATGAAATCCTTTCTGTAGATCATGTATTTATTTTAATACAGGACTGTTACATTATTATCTTAATTGTTATCATTAATAACTATTATTTTCAACAGTGTTTTTAAAATGGAATCTGTGGCTGACGAATCAGAAGGCACTTAACGCAATTAAATAAAACATTCATTAATAAATGCATGCTTAACTAAATCCTTTCTATAGATCATGCATTTATTATAATACAGGATTGTTACATTATTATCTTCTAGACAATAATAACACTTATTAACAGTGTTTGTAAGATGGAATCTGCGGCTCACAAATCAAAAAGCACTTAACGCAATTAAATGAAATATCCATTATTAAATGTATGCTTAATGTAATCCTTTCTATATATCATGGATTTATTGTACAGGATAGTTACATTATTATCTTCTAGGTATTAACTAATTAATAATATTATTACATTATTATCTTCTATAGCAATTATTTTCAACAATGTTTCTAAGTAGGAATCTGTGGCTGACAAAACAAAAAGCACTTAACGCAATTAAATGAAATATTCCCATTAAATAAAACCCTTTTTAAATACCATTTATTAGCGCAGTCCAAACATAACTGTTACAACCTCATCACCTGGTCATTAATAAAAGCTATTTTTAACGCAAGTTTAAGGGAAGAAATCTGTGACTAATCAATATCTTTTGTTTGGCAAATTGCCTCGGTCTCACATCGAGGACACATGTCGCTTTGTATCTGGCGCTTTCAAGACACACCCTCCATATCCCAAACACACATTAAAAAGTCCCTAAAAATACTGTCTACCTCGGCGGTAACACCCACGCTTTTGTACAAAATCGCAACTTTTGGCGTGGGCACTTTTTAATCTTTTACGTGTTCTACGTAAATAAATCAGGTAGTATCTGTTAACTTAACCTACATAGTCAAAAAGGTTCTGAGTACGCTTCGCTTTGGAAATCGCGTGACAGAAATAGTTCTTTTCTCGAATGAAAAGAGGGCTTGTTGAAAACCCTGTGTAAAGCCATGGGCTGACAACTTGTTTATTGATAAATAGAGAAAGACCGCTTTTTGCTTTTTGTGGATGTTGTCTATCAAAATATCGCGAATGGGAAAGAGTTTTATCGCTCTCTTGTCAGAAGGTCTGGAATGGGATAACGGAACACATGTTATCACGCCAAAGAACAGTCAATAATGGTAGTTTACGAGGCGTTATGTTTGTTACAGGGAATTGAGGATACTTCCTAGCACTATGGAACGTTGTTTGAACTCTTTAAAGATAAATTCTTTTAATGGAAAAAAAAAAAATGCATAGTATTTTGGTTTTATTATACTTAGTTTATTTAACATAAACATCAATTAAGGTAGCCAGAAAAGTTGTAAAAATAAATATACAATAAACTTAATAATTTCTACATGCGACGGTTACATTTTAATAGCAAATTGCGATTATCAATTGAATATTATTGACAGTTGAATGAATGTTAATTTACGAAAATTTTGTTCGTTAAATTTTCCACGTCAACATTAATTCATCCACATCAAATTTTTTTATAACAAGGTAAACCTGATTGCCTTCTCGCTTCGGCGATTAAGTCATGCTTTTATTAAATCAACTGTTTACTAAGTGATAATTTTACAGGAAAAAACGCAAGCAAATACGCATGCCCGCATACGTTCATATATAAACGCATATATGCACATACGCATACATGTACATATATGCACATGCGTACGCACATGAATATACATGCAAACATGTTCATGCTTCCATACCCTTATACATGCACATACATACACGTAAATATGCGCATACGCATATATTAACAAGCACAAGTACATATATGCACAAATACATACGCATGCATGCACATACACATACATACACCCACATGCAGATACAGAATACGCTTACATGGATATGCACATACAGAACACGCTCACTCATACATATGCACATACATGTACATGCATAAACATATGCACATACCATATATGTACGTGTGTACATGCGCATATACACATGTGTGTACGCCCCCTGTGGCGTTCTTGAGAAATGGTTAGTAGGACGCTAGACTCTCACCCGAAAGGAAGTACAGCGCAATCACGCTCTTCTGTTGAGAAATGTTTAACTTACAGTCTCTTATCCCAAGAGGAAATGCATTTAACGCAACCCTGCCTTTAAGTTGGCCTACAGACCCTCACCCGAAGAGAAAGTATCTTTCGCGCATTCTGCGCATACCTGAGTATCAGGTTTTCAGCTCAGAAGTGGAATTCCTTCACGGATCTATAATTGTCTTCTTTAAATGTGTTAAATATTGTATGTCTCGGATTGTATGTGTGTGGTGTTTATGCGTGTGTAAATAAACCTGCGAGTTCCCCAACCTGTACCTCAAGTATCTCAACCCAATCATACCCATTACAATCTGGATGCCCAACCAGCACACTACAACAGGAAATTAATCATTGAAGTATTTATATAGGAAACCTGAAAATAAAAAAAACTCATACGATAATTGATTTATTATTATTTTTTTAATAATAATTCACTAAAAACATTTTATGCTAATTGAAAGACATGGATGGTCCATATGGCTTTTAAATACTTCTGACTGGGATTCAAAAAAATATTCCTGAAGATATTAATAGCAGAAGAAAGCCCTTATGATATGTCAATTTAAGAAATATTAAAAGCAATTGAATACATCTATCTTCTTTCTTTCATTAATAAAAAAAAAAAAAAAAAAAAAAAAAAAAAAAAAAACATGTAGATTAGGATTGATGGATTGCAGACATTATAATTCTGGAAAGGAAAAAAAGCGGTTCGAAACCTTACAACTTAAACAGTACCGAAACCTTACTTGTATATGCGGGAATAGGCATTATAAGTCTGTAGATATAAAAGCCTTTCCATTATATTCGAGATGAGTGACAACCTCCATATACCACTTGTACTTGTGTACCACAACCTCCATATACCACTTGTACTTGTGTACCACAACCTCCATATACCACTTGTACCACTGTACTTGTACATTGCAAATTGTGGTATCACAATATGGGAGCTACACAATGGGGCAGAGTGTTTGAAAAATTGAAAGAAATTTCAAAAACAAAATTCGGATGATCGTCGAAAGACTTTTTATACCTAACTCAGTTTTTCAGTGTTAAAATATCTGTTAAAAATAGATTTTTTTTCCATGGATACGAATATACTTCAGTGTTTTCGTTTATTTTTCATGGTATTTATTTTTATTTTTATTAAATTATAATAAATTGTAAATGATAAAATTGTTGATTATTTTCAATAATTACATATGTGTTTTTTGGTCAATGGAGAGAAAAAGTTAATTATATTATCCCAGTGCGTTTTGCATATATATCATGTTTAATATTTGGTAGTCCGATTTATGGATCAGTGGCAACGTGCGCTGTTGGTGAACATTAGGACTGGAGTTCAATCCGATGGGTGCTTTACTATAGGCACTATTTAAAAAAAACATGAGAAACTCGATGGCATTTGTGATGTTCATCTTGATTACTGAGCATCTTGCCTCGTTAGTGAGACTATTTGGTGGAAATTTTCCGAGAGTTCTTTCTGATGATACGCAAAAGCGGGGCATTTCCCCTTAAAAGTCATCCTGGAAGAACTGCCCTTCTTCTTCAGCGACATGCATCCAGGCCAAACTTCTTCCTACGGGTGCTCCATCACATCTCAATTTTCCCGCCATCCATGAGTAGATTACTCATGGGATGTCCTTCCCGCACTGCAGAAGATTAAAGGCTAGACACAACACATAATATTTGGTTAACAAATCAGGGGGAATAAAATCTTGCATATATTTGTTCTATTTTAAGATGATTTGATATCGATTTCATTTTAAATTTTACATGACTCATTTAACTCGTTATTTTATTTACATCCTAATTCAAGAGAGAGTTATTTCAGAGTAGGAAAGAATTTTTGACATAATAAAACAATCAGGGTAGAAAAAAAAAAAAAAAAAAAAATGATAAAATAATTTTTTAAGAGATCCTAACATTTTCATTTTGTAAACTTACACTTTTATTTATTATTTTATTTCTTGTGAAAAATTATATACATATATATTATTTTTATTTTGCAAATATTTTTTCATATTATTTACATTTATAATTTTAATTTCATTCAGATGTTTTTTTTTTTTTTTTTCATATGAGGTTCTTTGAATAATTTAATTGATTTTAAATATATAAATAATATCTTTACCTTCGGAATTATTCCAAAATTTGCTCAAATTTAGATAAGAAAAAAATCTTAAAAATATTTACCGGTTTTTCAGGCATCAACTGAAAAAGAAATTCTTTTTAATTTTTATTAACAATTTTGGATATCAGGTAGCGATACTACTCACAATAAAAAACAATCATAAGTATTAATATATCTAATAGATGGCGCCATGAAAGTGACACAATATCATGATGTGTAAGAACACTAGAGCAATTCCATTTGGATCAGCGTGTTAAAATATGAAATATCAAGAATTGTGTGATTTGACTAATAACTAATAGATGGCGCCACGAAAGTGACATGTAATGAATACAAGAGGGAAAGCACCTAGATTGGCAGTTTAAAAATATTAAAATTTAAATATTGTGTGATTTGGCTTGGCTAATACCACAACTAATGGATATTCGGAGGTTTTAATAAGTTTTTTCCAAGATGAAATAATTTCTATTAACTCAGAAAAACTGCATATAATGCAAATTTTTCATTATCAGAAAGATTTAGATATTTAGTTATTAGGTTGTCAACTAAGTAATTTCAGTTTTCGCAATGCTTCAGTGTTTTCGTTTATTTTCATGGTATTTATTTTATTTTTTGTTAAATTATAATAAATTGTAAATGATAAAATTGTTGATTATTTTCAAAAATTACATATGTGTTTTTTGGTCAATGGAGAGAAAAGTTAATTATATTATCCCAGTGCGTTTTGCATATATATCATGTTTAATATTTGGTACCCTGAATTATGGATCGGTGGCAACGTGCGCTGTTGGGGAACATTAGGGCTGGGGTTCAATCCGATGGCTGCTTTACTGTAGGCAATAGTATGTATCATTTATTTTTAAACATTTGCTGTGACCTGGCAGAAACTTTTAAAATTTCGCCCCCCCCAAAAAAAAAAAAAAAAATGCTTGTGATATTTTTTCTTAAATGTCATAATTTATTTTGATTTTCAGGATATTTATTCATAACTCCGATTTCTCAGCTTATTTTAGATTTTTAAATTATTTTTAAAGTAATATTTTAAATTGTAACCATGTTTCCTCCTACACACTGGCAAGAGCTTCCACCCTGTGGCATTCAGGAGAAATGGTTAGTAGGCCGCGAGACTCTCACCCGCAAAGGAAGCATATTAGCTCACCTTGCGTGTAGTTGAAGTTGTGGATTTTCGGCGTAGAAGTAGAGTCCTTCCCCGAATGTATAATTATGTGTCTTTAAATGTGATAAATATTCTATTATTACTGAAATTACTTACTTGACATTTCAATAACTAAATATGAATATTTTGCTTGGAATCAAAAATCAGCATTATATGCAGATTTTTGATGCAATAAAAATTATTGCATCTTAAAAAAAAAAAAAAACCTTATTCAAACCTCTGAATATTCATTGTTTGTGGTATTAGCCAAACCAAATCACACAATACTTGAAATGTAATATTTTGAAACTGCCATTCTAAATGCTGTCACTCTTGTATTCATTATATATGAAGATCTTTTGTCACTTTCGTGGCGCCATCTATTAGATAAATTAATACTTATAATTGTTTTTTAATGTGTGTAGCGTCGATACCTGGTATCCAAAATTATATATGTGTGGTGTTTGGGCGTGCATAAATAAAACTGTGAGTTCTCCAACTTGTGTCAAGTATCTCAACCTTGCAGATTACAATCTTGCAACCTGCGTGGGGCCCTAACCCACACAATGAAAAATTCCAATGTGTATTATCATTTACTAAATTTGTTTGAGTGATCCTAGATTACAAACTATGAAAACCAACTGCACATCTATAAAAGAAGAAGCATATGTGGACATTATACATTTCTGACGGTCTTTTTTGAGCCTACTTGAACTAAATTGTTCTGCTCTAATTAAATTTTAGTGCAATGATACGTTGCAAATGTTTAATCATAGTCAAACTTGGATTTGAAATTGATATAAATCGTATAATGCAGTAATCTATTAATTAATTAATTCACAGGAACTACATCCCATGGCGGGCCAAAGATGTCTGCGTACTGACAGATTTCGAGGCAGGATATGGTTTCTTTTTACAAGGTAGAGTTGTCAGCTCTACCCCCAAAGCTCTACAGTCATATTAGACCAGGATCTAAAATTTAAAGTGGATTTTGAATTACTATAAACATCCATGGCCCCGAGCGCCATCGGCCATCTACAACAATCTACTATCTAAAAATATTTAAACGGAAATAAATTGATAGATTAAAATAAACCTATTCTTAATTTCCTTCTTTCGTGTTATTTATTCAATTCCTTCTATTAGCTCACACTCTCCCCCATATATATCTTTTTCAAATTTTCTATCGTTCATAAAATACTTTTTATGCATCCACTCAAGCTCAAATGCATTTTTTAACTTGTAGTGGATGACACTGGATGTAAACACAGTTTTTTCAAATATTAATTCAGTAATTAAATTTAATTAATTAATTTTAGTTTTTTTTTTAGATTTAAGTTGCATGTATCTACCGATAGATGGCGCCAGATGAACTTAAAAAAATGAATGAAAATTATTTTTAAAGAACTTTCTGCAATATAAAAATCCATTCTTTCCTTCTCGATGCATTGAATGTTGTTCCATGAGTTAACTTTATTAAAAATTAGAGAATTTGAAGAGATTACAACTCTTACAGGGTTAATGATATTGCCGTTATTGGTTTTAATGGACGAAGATCTGGTGATTTTGAAACAATAATCATGCAGGTCTTGGTGACCACGATATGAAAGGTCTAAATTCAGAACATTTTCGAATTTCATTTGTTCTCGTATGTAAATTTTGATCATTTAAATAAATCATACAAAAGATACTCAAAGATAAAGATAAATTTACTCAAAGATACCATGCATTAACAAAATTACAATGAATAATAATACTCGTTAACTCATGAATGTTGCATTAAAATTAAGAAAAAATATAGTTATGTCTGGGAATGAAACTATTTTTTACTTTCAATTAGATGTCATTAATAGCAACAATTGATAGTTATAGTATCATAACTAATTAATTTATTAATATAGTCGTTTTTTAATAAGTTGGAAGACATGTAAACTACTTTTAACAGATAAAAAGTTTTTAACTATTTTCTCAACACTTTATATATAACCATTATAACATCATTTTCCACATTCTTTCAAGCCTGGTATTAGGAGCAGTTGTTGAAATGAGCTCTAAAAAAAAATTTTGGAACGGTGGATTATGTTACCACAGAAATTTTTCTCATCCCAACATTGATGTAATTGAAATTTTGCTTTTCTGGAGGTAGATAAAATACACTAAATGAACATCTCCTAGCCTGTAAACATGCGTCCATTTCTCCAGTTATTGAGTCCATGAATGATATGATCTTGACGGCTGGTGTTGTTATAGCACTACCAGCAGAACACATGTAAATATGGGTCTCACTATTCATTAGTATCTTTTGATAAGATAATAGGAATGCTTTTGGTATCCTATATATTTATATTAATGCATTTTAGATGTAATATGTGAAATAATATTTTAGAAATAATTTTTGTGAAATTTTATTATTATTCAATTCCTTCTGTTAGCTTACACTTTCCCTATATATATCTTGTTTAAATTTTCAATCTTTAATAAAATACTTTTTATTCATTCACTCAAGTTCAAATATATATTTTTTTAACTTGTAGTGGATGACACTGGATGTTAAAACAGTTTTTCAAATATTAATTCATTAATTAAATTTAATTAAGTAATTTTAGTTGTTTTTAGATTTAAGTTGCATATATCTACCAATAGATGGTGCCAGATAAACTTAAAAAAAATGAATGAAAATTATTTATAAAGGACTTTCTGCAATAGAGTGAAAAAAAGTAGGAATTAACTTAAAAAAAAAATATATTACTTGTTATATAATAAGCATGTAAATAAATTACAAGTATTAAAATTACATATTCATATCTTAAACTTTCATAATTTGATGTGATTTTTTTTTTATTAGTTTTATATTATATTACGTTTGTTATATTTCTGTATTCTATTATTTTGTTAATTCCTGTATTTGAAAATTTATATAATTCTCAATTCATTTTTAAATTGTTCTGATTTTTTTTAAATAAAAAGAATACAGGAAAATTTGTTTGGCAGTAAGAGATAATTCAATTCATAAAAG
Source organism: Caerostris extrusa (assembly GCA_021605095.1). NCBI lineage: Eukaryota > Metazoa > Arthropoda > Arachnida > Araneae > Araneidae > Caerostris > Caerostris extrusa. The sequence goes on along the minus strand of BPLR01000929.1, from coordinate 33,838 downwards.
ATTGCTCTAATATAGATGCTAAAACCAGTTATTATGATTGATCAGTTATTATTAATTTCAAAGTTACTATAAATCATATATAAATTGTTTTATACAATCTTTTCTTCAATGTTTTTTTTTATAAATTAAAAAATAATATAATGCTTGATCATTTTATTAGCCTTTCATATATATTTCTTAAGTTAAAATAATTATAAGCCTTTGCAATTATTAATATTGCAGTACAGGGAGGAATATTTAAAACAGTCATTTATTCATTTTAAAATTATTGTTTAACAAATGAGCATTTGTGCAAATAGGATTTATTCACAACTTTGAACAGCTAATTGCTTATAAAGGATCCCCAAACAAATTTTATGTTTAAAGATTTTCTTCACAAAAGTGTTCAATAGAATAATAAATAAAAGTGTTCAATAGAATAAGTGTTCAATAGAATAGAATAATACATTTTTAGATAATATTTAGTGTTTTTGAATAACTTTGTTACAAGAAATGAAATAAAGTAATTAAATTTAGAAATTGATAAGTTTCATTTTACCATATTTCATGCATATATTTATTTGCTTAAAAGCAGCAGGCTTTGGCCACTTTCCTATAAAATATTTATTTTATTGATTCACAAGTTAATGCTAAACTGCGCTATGAAGATCATTACATTTATGCATTAATATTCATTTTAGATTAATGAATTGTAAAAACCTTTCTTTTAACTTGTTGGTAAATGAGTAAATTACCAACCGGTAAATAATTAACTTAACAGCTAGTAAGTACTCAATTACTTGTAGTTAATTGAGTACTTACTAGCTGGTAATTTTCAAGACTAAAATGATTGAAGAAACAGATTAATTAGAAAACCTTCTGGACCCCAAACTCTAGACCACCTTTAATTTTTTCACTAGACCCCAGAATATGAGAGGATGTGATTTGTGACTCCTCATTAGAACACACAATGTCAAGAACATCAACATGCCTTGCCTTGTAAAATGATATGGACAAGAACAACAACATGCCTTGCTTTGCAAAATGATATCGACAAGGACATCAACATGCCTTGCCATGTATAATGATATCGACAAGAATATAAACATGCCTTGTCTTGTAAAATGATATAAGAACATCAACATGCCTTGCCTTGTAAAATGATATGGACAAGAACAACAACATGCCTTGCTTTGCAAAATGATATCGACAAGGACATCAACATGCCTTGCTTTGCAAAATGATATTGACAAGAACAACAACATGCCTTGTCTTGTAAAATGATATCGACAAGAACATCAACATGCCTTGCCTTGTATAATGATATCGACAAGAATATCAACATGCCTTGCCTTGTAAAATGATATAAGAACAGCAACATGCCTTGCCTTGTAAAATGATATCATACGGTTAAAATTCTTACTAAATTTTTAATAATTCATAAATATAATTCTGTTTTCGCATGTTTGCATTTCATTTCATTATTATCTGAGACTTTAATTCCTTTCTTAAGATCATAAGAGTTAATCTGTTTGTCGAATATTTAAAAAGAAACAATTCTTCGACTCCATAGAATATAATTTAGAAGCGCATCCGTTTTTTCAGGATGAAAAAAATATGTGCATTGAAGGGTTAATAAATTCCTCTATTTAAACCGTAATTACTCAACCAATTGAATTGCCCATTAAGTAAAATCGATTGATTTATATATTAAATAATCTCCTATATATTAAATAATGATCAATTTATAAAGACATAAGCTTCATTGTTATAGTTACTGAAATTAAGCCAAATTATACCTTGTTATACTTTTATTTCCAATTAGGCCGGAACAAAGAGGTGATTAATTCTGATTCCAGATCTTTCCGTCCCATTGTTCATGTGTGGAGAAAAACATCGCCAAACGCCGCCAAGAAACCCGTCACAGAAGAAATAGGGTCATAAAATGGGAATGTTATTAAAACATCTCAAATGAATTATCGACAACAAAATAAAATGTAACTTTTTGGAAAGGGAGAATCACAAATTGAAGAAAAGGAAAATCTGAGATTTGTAAGGACTACATGCTCCTTTATTTTGATCTTGGAGGAGGAATTAATATCTATGATTGAGTAAGATCAGTAATGGCGTATTATTTTAATCTTTCAATAAATGCTTTTTGTAGATAATTTTTAATTATTTTCTCTAAAATATCATAAAAATCATAATCTTTCAAAATTAATATCATAATCTATCAATAAATGCTTTTTGGTAATGAATAATTAAAAATTATTTTTAATTACTTTCACTAAAATATCATAAAAATTGGACTATCCAAATAAGTCCAACACTGCGCTGTGAATGTTGCTCAATACTTATTACATTTCCCTTTGTACTTATATTATTATTTTTTTTTATTTATTGACCACATAAAAATGTGTTAAAAAAGTTTCGAAGTTTTTATTTTATTTAAAAGCCAATATGCTTTTTGTATTTTCACTAAAATTTTCCTATTTCTATAATTAAAATTTTTCATCTCATAAATGATTTTAAAAAAAATTATGCATAAAAAGAATCAAAGATTATTATGTTACGGCATTTTTTTTTTTAAATTATGAAAATAGTGGCAGATTATATATATATATCGTGGTAAATCATCTCATGTATAAGGGCAGCGAATTTGAATAAAAAAAAATCATTAATTACATTTATAAATGAGCTCTAGCTGCTATCCTAACGTTTATTCAATTGGCCTGTGTGTCCTGCAATGGAATGCTGTTGATTTGTCTCAGTCAAAAAGAACTGATCTAACTCACACATGCAGTCTTTCAATATCAGAATTACTTGCAAAGGCTGGCTTTGGGGAAGAGACAGCTTGTGCTTCAGTGGATGGTACTTACGTATTAACGGTACCTTGGCGACAGACTTGGCGGTTTTTAAGTGTCACCAATCTTTATTATTTGGAATAAAAATATTTTGAAAGCGTTTTGATTTTAAATGAAGTATTTCATATATATTTTGTTATTTGGAATAAAAATTTTAAGTGTAGATTGGCGCCAAATCTGTAGCTGCGGTTGGCGCGTGTGCACTTTTATTGGCGCAACTGTCGCCAAGGTACCGTTAATACGTAAGTACCAGTGGATACCTGAACATTGTGGAGTTTTTTGGGATCGAACAAGAGGATTTAATTGCAAGAAAGAGTTCCTAGATTATTCCAATCAAGATGCTCCACATTACCATACTATTCTAAAAAGCTGTATATTAAACTGACTATGATTAGAAATTATACGTAACGGTAGGTGTTTAGTTGGAGTACCAGGGAATTTCCCGTACCTCCATAACAATAATTATTATTAAAAACATAATTTTAAAATCCAAAAAAGATGAGCTAAAGAAAGAATATTAAACGAGCCCATGCTCGGAGAAAATTTACAGGAGTAAAAAGGTTAGTAAATACAAAATTTAAAATAATAGTTCACAAAAGTATTTAAAAATAAAAACTGTGGCAATTAAGAGGAGTTAAAAAATAACCGCTACGAAACCACGAAAACTTCTGGCTGGCTGAAGAGAAAGGGAAAAGGAAAGGGGAGGGCAGAGTTATAAACAAACCAAAACTATATCGTTTCGAAGTACCGCGTTTTAGCGACCTTGAAAGAAAAGAACGATTCCGAAGCTAGCAAAATAAACTACAGTGGTGCAAAATGATTCTAAACTAAAAATGGTTCTTCTTTTTGGAATCGGAGTATGAAGTTCGCATCAAAACGAGAGAGTGAAATGTCTGGCACAGAGCTTTTTCACCCCGGGTCAAAGTGTAGAAATTATAAATTAACAGTTTCTTGACCGAATACAGAAAAATCGATGGAAAGTTGAGGATCTTCTCACAGTTCCAAAGGCTTGTGTAGCTGTTGCTCAGTTCCAACTTTTAACAAGTCGCAAATGTTTGGGCGAACATCTACATCGCATTGGGATTTTCGACAAACCGAACTGTCCCCTTTGTGATTTGACCGAACTAATGAACCGAACTCATCTCCATAGTTGTGGAGCACTTCATGGCGAATCCGAGACGGCGAGATACTGGCAAGCCAGATAACTCTTAAGGCGATGATTTCGGTCAACTTTGTTGAAATCTTTTGCGTACATTTTTTTTTTTAGTTCTGCATCTTTCCCCGTTCTGTATTGAATTGCCATTGGAAATAAAAAAAAAAAAAATACTTATAAATGAACACTTGCTTTTTTGTTTTTCAGCGTAATTAATTAATGTGGATTTGCCATTAATTAAATAGAAATATAATGTAATGAATGTGTATTAAAATTAAATACTAGATCTTACAGAAAAAAAGATAATAACTATTCGTGAGTAAAATCGTTCGAAAAATGAATTAACTTTAATAATGCTTACTTATGCTCACGATGCAATAGTTCATACTATTTCAAAACGGATATTTGAATACTAGAACAGATAAATAAAATTGAATGTCATGATGTCTGACAAATGATGAATCTTTTTCTGAGGTCACGTCTCAATGAATATCTTGAATCGACAAATTGATCTTGTCGCTTGTTTGTAGTATTTAATAATGCGTAAGCATTAGCTATTTTTTTTTCCCGTCAGTTAAAGCGAAGAACTATAAATTGCTTAACATTTGGTAAGAAGCACTTTATATTGTTTTTCTTCTGATGAAATGTTCTGTTCAAGATTAGCGTGATATCATCCATTAGTTTATTTTAATGTTAGACGGAAAACATCATGCCGGAGACCGCTAATTTAACATTTTCAAGGACATAATATATATATATATATATATATGTATATATATACACTCAAGAGCCAAAACATTATGACCACCCCTACATTTTTGCAATGAACTCGCCTGGATGACGTGGAAGGCACGTGATCAGGTGGAAGTGGTATTTAACTGGTATTAAGTGGTGGTATTAATCCATGTCAATGCGGATTGTAGCTGTGTTGCGCGCCAAAGGTGGGCCAACTCGTTATTGACAGGCGGTCATAATGTTTTGGCTCTTGAGTGTGTGTGTGTATATATATATGAACATTTACCTTTTTTAATGAAAATTTTTTGTATTGAAAATATTTGGACACTGCTTATGAACTGTTTCCTAAAAATCTCTCAACAATGAAAGCAAATAACTCACATGTCAGCTTTGTGATGACATCGCTGTTCTGATCCAGTTATAGAAAATGAAACATTTTTAGTTTATTTTGTTTTTTCTTCTGATAAAATGCTTATGGAATAAAAAAAAAAAAAAAAAAAGATTGATGGATGGATAAATTAAATAGATAAATGGATGGATAAAAAAAATAAATGGTTGGGTGGATAAATTAACTAGATAAATGGATAAGTTAAATGGGTGACATCACGGCAATGAAGATTACCGTGACGTTATCCGTTAATTTATTTCAATGTTAGAAGGACACTTTGACCGAGCCTGCTAATTTAAACTCTTCAAGGACATTATATATATATATATGACCATTTAGTTTATTTGTATTGAAAACATTTGAATGTTTATGAGCTGTTTCCCAAAAATCTCTCAATATTGAGAGCAAATAACTCGCAATAATATTAGCAGATAAAATATATTAGCAGATCTGATCCGGATTTGTTTGGTTATAGAAAATGAAGCGTTTTTAATTGAATTTGTTTTTCATGTGATAAACTGCTCTGTTCAAGATTACAGTGATGTCATCCATTAGTTTATTTTAATGCTAGAAGGAAAACCAAGCACTTTAACTGAGACTACTAAGCGCTGGCCACTCGGTCATCAGGCCCCCAAAAAATTGCATATTGTCCCACCAGGTCTCGAACCTGGAACCGTCCGCGTGATTGGCAGATGTGATAACCACTACATCAAAGGTACTATCGAGATAATAAATTCAAAGAAAGAAAATTTGAACTTCTCAGGTTTACAGCTTTCAAATTACGCTGGATAATTTTCTTTCTAATACGGCTGGCAATAATGGACCATGATCTTTTATGCCATAACGGCTGCACTGACGTTACTCACTTGGCACTACACAAGGGGCGCGTGTAACTTAAAGATAAACTATGGCCGCGTAATAACAATGCCGCCGCAACACTCTACGATCTTATTAGACCAGGACTTACGTTATAAGTGGATTCAGAAACACTACAAACATCCTTGGCACCACCAGCATTCGAACCCGAAACCTGTGGTACCGAGCGCCAGGGCGCTAGCCACTCTGGCCATCAGGCCCCGCGCTGGAAAATACACACATTGATACAGCAATTTTTATATATAGACAAAGAGATAAATTTGCTATACGATTAATAGTGCTTCATAAAATTGCAATTAAAAGATTCTGTAGGTCCTTATCCTCATACAATTTAAAAACTCTGTAAGATGTTATGAAAAAACTTGCTACGCTTGTGAAAAACGTAGAGAATCTTTGCCTGCTCTGAATGTATGCAATCTGTTTGTTTGTTTGTGAGTAATCCTCAGTGTCCTGCAGTGCGGGACGGATAACCCATGAGTAATCTACTCATGGATGGAGGGAAAAAGGGGGCAGCTTCTGTTGTGCTGGAGCACCCGTAGGTAGAAGTCTGACTGGGCTCCGTGACTTTCTTTACAGTCAAATGAGTCCAGGACCTATGGTTTAAAGTGGATTCGAACCACTACAAATATCCATGCCACCTCTGGGACTCGAACCCGAAACTTGTGGCACCGAACGCCAGACCGCTAGACACTCGGCCATTCAGGCTCGTATGCAATCTTTTAAGTTTTAATTTGCTACTAATGCTCAACATCCATGCCACCTCCGGGACTCGAACCCGAAACTTGTGGCACCGAACGCCAGACCGCTAGACACTCGGCCATTCAGGCTCGTATGCAATATTTTAAGTTTTAATTTGCTACTAATGCTCAACATCCGCATATGAGGAAAATGTCATTTATTTTTTTACACTTATTATTTAAAAGGTGTCAGAGTAGCTGGATTGTTATCGATATAAAATAAATGAAAGGAAATAATATTGAGTGTTTCATACGCACTTTGACAAATTTATCCTTGGAAAGGTTAAAGATGTCAGTGCAATTATTCGAGTCGCAAATCATTTATTCCATATGATACAGCACCTTTTAGACAGGTTGTCGTTCGTTTTTAAAATCTTAATAGCAATCTGCAATCTCAGATTCTATTCCTGTGAAATAGTTGCTTCCTTTTTTTTTAAATTTACATATTTTCCTACTTTCTAGACATTTCTACAAATGAAACTCTTTTTCTGAGGCATCTGTTATACTTTGTGCAACACGATGTACAAAAAATATATTTGCTTTCGCAATTCCCCAGACATAACTTGCTCATGTATAAAAATCCCTTGATAACAATTTTAGAATAATATAATTTATTATTTTATATAATAATACCTTACTCGATTCAAAATCTTAATAGCATATTGCATGGATATTTAAAATTTATAAAACTGGAAAAAATTACATATGATTTATATTCAATTAAATAAAATAATGTTCTTCATCTTAATTAATCTTAGTTGACATAAATTTTCTAATAAAATGAATTTTATTCTCACATTTGTAAGGATGACTACAGCATCTTTTTCTTGACTTGGCAATTTCCATTTTATCAAAACTTAGAAACAGGGTCAGCCATTTTGTTTGTTACCATAAACGCTTCTAGTTTCTCAATATCAGGTTATCAAACAAATTGTCCAGTTCACGAACATTTGGATAAAGTATCTTATGTCTCTCATGCATAAAACTCCCTTGAAAATTTTTTTAGAATAATGTAATTTATTATCCTACGAACTTTATTAACTAATAATATCTTACTTAGTTCAAATTGTTAAAAACATATTGCAAGGTTATTTAAAATTTGTAAAACTGAAAAAAAAGAACATTATTTATATCCAATTAAATGAAATAATGTTTTTCATCTTAGTTGATATAACTATTCTAAAACTAACTAACAATGAAATTAAATGGAATAATGTTTTGAATCTTAGTTGACATAACTATGCTAAAACTAATTAACTATCCAATTAAATGGAATAATGTTTTGCATCTTAGTTGACACAACTGCTAAAACTAATTAACTAAATTTCTCATGCATAAAACCCCTTGAAAACAATTTTGGAATAATGTAACTTATTATTCTAAACACTTCTTTAAATACTAAATCTTACTTAAAAACATATTGCATGGATATTTAAAATTTGCGAAACTGAAAAAAAAAAATAAACATGATTTATATCCAATTAAATGGAATAATTTTTTCATCTTAGTTGATATAACTATTCTAAAACTAGCTAACTATCCAATTAAATGGAATAATGTTTTGCATCTTAGTTGATATAACTAAGCTAAAACTAAACTATCCAATTAAATGGAATAATGTTTTGCATCTTAGTTGATATAACTATGCTAAAACTAAATAACTATCCAATTAAATGGAATAATGTTTTTCATCTTAGTTGATATAACTATTCCAAAACTAACTAACTATCCAATTAAATGGAATAATGTTTTTCATCTTAGTTGACATAATTATTCCAAACTAACTAACTATTCAATTAAATGGAATAATGTTTTTCATCTTAGTTGACATAACTATTCTAAAACTAACTAACTAACCTTCTCATCCATAAAACTCCCTTGAAAAAATTTTAGAATAATCTAACTTATTATTCTAAACACTTCTTTAATTACTAATATTTAATTAAAAACATAAAACTGGAAAAAAGAACATGATTTGTATCCAATTAAAGGGAACAATGTTTTTCATCTTAATTGATTTAACTATTCTAAAAGAATGGATTTATACTTGATCTAATAAATTTACAATTTCGATTACATAATTTAATATAATTCTAATAGATTGTCCTAATAAAGAAAAATTGTGCTATAATTTAGGTTCACTGGTGATCGGAATACTAGATAGCAATATTACTAATTTATTCTTTCATATTTAATTATATTTGACATTTTGAATTGTATATGAACTCATTCAATTGCATTATTTGTGAACTTTGTATTTCTATAATTCTTCATCATTAACTCACTCATTTTCTAGAGGCATTGCAAAGCGTTTTTAATGTGGCAAAAAAAGTTAGATCAGTGGTATATTTATTTATAATGGCCAAAGTAGTTAAAACCAATGTATTAAAAAAAATGCATTATTTGTACATCCATATATTAACTATGGATATTAACTGTTAATCATATTATTAACTGTCAAAATTATGAAAAAAAATTAACTTTGATTTTAAAATAATATTCTTACGAATATAGGATAGATATTGACTGTTTCAAGTATGAGTTTACTGTTACGAGTTCGCAGAATAATTAAATTATATTCTGCGAACTCATGATGCGAGCTCATCGATTTGCAAAAGCTAAGTGAAAGACTGGAGAAACAAATATCGCACTAGTAAAATAAGTATTTTTTAATAATTTCATTTTTTTATTTCGTTCATATTTATAAATTTTTTATATTTCCTTTTAGTGTTATATATTTCTTTACAATGTGCGTTTAGTTTTACTATTATTATATTATCTATGTTTACATGTAAGAATAATAGTAAACATAAAAATAATAACTCATTCCGTTTCAATTTTTCACTCCAAAAAATGTCTATAATAGGTCTAAATTGAATAGGGGGATATATAACTTTATATGCGGCCCGCGGAGTTAGGATACATTTCCAAAGTGGCCCGAAAGATCATTTGGGTTGGTCACCCCTGAGTTAGATAGTAGATAGTATAGCGGTTTTCCCTGAAACAGTGTTCTACAGTGATACTCCAGAAGACACTGCTTCTGCTAAAAGAAGTTTTCATTTTTTAAAGAATGGAAAACAAAATAAAACAAGGTTCCTTAAAAAATCTCTTTATTTCTGTATTTAAAGTTTATAATTAGGTTTTCAGCATCTACTTGAAAAGGGGAGGGTTTTTTTTTTTTTTTTTTTTGGTTTGAAACTGACATGTTAGTTTTCTTAATTAGTGATCTCAATGTGCTACTTTTTTTTTTCTATTTTTAATACAAAATTATTGTTGAATTATAATTAAGGTATGATATTCATTTTTTTCTACATTTATAGTTGAAATTAATAACGAAATTCTGATATTTAAACTCCCATAAGCAGTTGAATTAGTAAACGATTAAAAATAACGATAATAACGATTTTTTATGATACTTTATTTATGAAGAGTACTTTTTGTGCTCTTCCTATACGATACACTAGATTTGAAGGCAGCTTTCTCACTCGCTGTAATGATGATTACAAAAACTTATTCCTGATTTTGGAAATTTCCATTTTGTCTAAAGTTAGAACAAAGGGCCAGTCACTTAATTTCTTACCAACAACGCTTCCAGTTTCTCAATATCAAGTTATCAAATCTTGGTTCACTAATGTTTTGAAATGTATCTTTAAAAAATTTTCCAATAAAATGCATTGCGAAATAATACCTAGTTATAATAATACTTACACTGAAGTGACAAAAGTCATGGGATAGCAATATGCAAATTTTCAGATGGCAGTAGCATCGCGTAGAACAGGCGCAGTGCTTTCGCAGAGCTTTCATTTCTGTTCAAGTTATTCGTGTGAAGAGGTTTTGACGTGATGATGAAAGCACGACGGGAATTAACAGACTTTGAACGCGGAATTTTAGTTGGAGCTGGACGCATGGGTCATGCCATTTCGTAAATCGTTAGGGAATTCAACATTTCCAGATCCACTGTGTCAAGAGTGCGCCGAGAGTATGAAATTTCAGGCATAACATCCCACCATGGACAGCGCAGTGGTCGACCGCCTACACTTAACGACCGAGACCGGCGACGTCTGCAAAGAGTCGTAAATTCTAACAGACAAGCAACACTGCGTCAAATAACCGCAGAAATCAATGTGGGACGTACAAGGGACTCGTCTGTTAGAACTGTGCGGAGAAATTTGGCTTTCTTGGGCTATTCCAGCAGAAGACCGACTCGAGTGCCTTTACTAACAGAACGACATCGCTTGCAGCGACTCTCGTGGGCACGTGAGCATATCGGTTGGTCCCTAGATGAATGGAAAACCTCGGCCTGGTCCGATGAGTCACGATTTCAGTTGGTAAGAGCTGATGGTAGGGTTCAGTGTGGCGCAGACCCCACGAAGCCACGGACCCAAACTGTCAGCAAGGCACTGTTCAAGCTGGTGGTGGCTTCGTAATGGTGTGGGTGTTTTTTCATGGCATGGACTTGGACCTCTGGTGCGACTGGACGAACATTGACTGGAAATGCTTATGTTCAGCTACTTGGAGATCACTTGCAGTCATTCATGGACTTCATGTACCCAAACAACGATGGGATTTTTATGGATGACAATGCGCCATGTCACCGGGCCACAACTGTTCGCGATTGGTTTGAAGAACATTCTGGACAATTCCAACGAATGATCTGGCCACCTAGATCGCCCGACATGAATCCCATCGAGCATTTATGGGACATCATTGAGAGGTCTGTTCGTGCCCAAAATCCTGCACCATCAACGCTTCACAATTATGGACGTCTATCGAGACAGCATGGCTCAATATCCCTGCAGAAGACTTCCAACGACTTGTTGGTCCATGCCACGTCGAGTTGCTGCACTTCGCCGGGGGAAAAGGAGGGCCGACTCGATATTAAGAGGTATCCCATGACTTTTTGTCACTTCAGTGTATATACTTATTTGCATTTATAATTGGTTTTTTATTGTATTTTGCTCAATATTATTTATTGGCATTTGTTCAAAATTCATAAAAATAAATTTACAATTTACAATTAAATAAAATTACAATTTAAATGTAAATAAAATTACAATTTAAATGTAAATAAATATATTTTATGCAATAATAATTGGTTTTCCAGCAGTTGCAGTAATACCTTGAGATATGATCCTAATCCGTTCCAAATTTTTGGATCTATACCAATCAGAATTTATAACAGGAGGGCTGAAGCGTTCGTAGGCTGACATATAGATGGAGCTACTAGTATTAAATCCATATAATTTTTTAGTTAGCCCTAACCTTCAAAAGACAGGTGTATAAATTTAACAGCTGCTGCACTATTAGTATGTGAGTTATAGCATTTTTAGTGAACTTATAGCATTTCTAGTGTTCATTACGTGCAGCCACTAGACTGACTGTCGATTGGACTCCGGTGTGAAATAATGTAGCCATGTTACATCCATTGTCACATATCGAAGCAAAAATTCGAGTTTATTGCGATTGAACAGCTCCAAACACTACTTAGAATCATCCATTCGTTGTTGTTTTGGGTCGATTCTGAGCTCGCGCGGCACCCACTTTGAACAGAGCTTTCGCATATCCAAATATTTATTCACTATATGTCCAACACGTTCCTTTGATATCTTTAGGGTCTCAGCTATCTCAATCCACTTCACTTTACGGTTATCAGAAATTATTTTGCGGACTTTTTTTGATGTTTTCGTCGGTAACAGCCGCTTTGGGGTGACCACTGCGTGCATCGTCCTCGGTGCTCATATCGCCTCGTTTAAATTTAGCAAACCACTTCTCTATGGTTGATTTTCCTGGTGCAAAGTCCGAATAATGTTTATCAGGCCAAGCCTTGCCTTCAATAGTATTTTTTTCGCCAAAAGTAATACTTTATTAACACACTTTTTATCCATTTTTTCAAACTAACAAAAGTTGCTTCACTAAAAATGCTAAAACTCACATACTATTGATGCAACAGCTGTTAAATTTATACACGTGTCTCTTGAAGGTTAGGGCTAACTAAAAATCACATGGATTTAATACTAGTAGCGCCATCTATATCTCAGCCTACGAAATTTTCAGCCCACCTGTTATATACCAAATGAATTTCCTCATAAGAAATAAAGAGGAAATGATTGTAAAAGGGGTATAAGATCGAGATGATCTTTCATGAAAAAGACGAATTTTTTATGATTGAGTTTTACTTCGTAATGCATTTTGACGGTAATATTTTTAAATATACTTTTTCAAATATTCATTAACCGGACAATTTGATAACCTGATATTGAGAATCTAGAAGAGTTCATGATAATGAAAAACTTCTTATCTTTGTACAATATTATGCATTGCAAAGGATCGTATTAAATGATTTAAACACTATTTAAAACAAAAATATATGAATACAAAGCCATTAGATAAAATACTTACGTGAAAAATATTTTCCAAATTATTTTTTCGTTACTTGCAACTGGTTGATGATCAACATATTGGACGTTTACGAAAAATCTGTCCAAAGAATCTCTTCTATCTTCTCCTAAAGATGATTTGTAAATGCTACAATCGTTTATCCAAACATTGATTTTTCTGCTTTTTGTGCTTTGTAAGGGTAGTAATTACTTTTCTTCAACGTTTTTGACATTTGACAAAGATTTTGATGAGACACATAGAGGTCGTATTCAAACAAAATTTCTCGCATACAAATAGAACATATATCAAATTGAACTCGTTGCAAGCCGATATATAAACCGTGGTAGCACTGTAATTTTAATTTAATTTTTAATAATATATATTTTTATCGATTTGTATCAAAAACTCGTGACAAAACTGTATTTCTATCCTTTCAAAATAAATAAAAGTAATTTTTTATTGCAAATTATCGAACAAATTAGAAATAAAGATATTGTTCCGTGAGTGTTCTTAATTCTATTTACAGTACATAATTCGCATTAATTTTTTAAAAATTCATTCGATTTTTATCTATTCATTTTTAAGTTTTTGATATTCAGATTTAATATATTTATTTTTTAAATAGCTGATTTTTATTTAAATATTTGTGATCAGATATTAAAAATATAATAGATTTTATATGCATACATTGTTCTAGTTGTGTTGATTTATGAACGTTTTATTTGAAACGAAACCACATATTTTGCTGTATATTTTCCGTGTGCACATAAAAAAATATTTAACCGTAACTGTGAGGTATCACGTAACCGTTTCCGTTTCGGTTCCTTTAATGTAAACAAAATGATGAACGATAGCATAAAAAAATGATATAATAATTTACTTACTTAATGGCTTTGACCTTCCTTTGATACTTGGTACTCGCTACCAAAATCCCGAAAACATATCTGTGGAAGATTAGATATGGGTATTTATGTACTTCGGTAAAATGATCATGAGCAATTTATTGTACATTAAGTGGTACAGTGTATCATAGTATTTGAGTCAAGTTTCTGCCATTAAGACAGCAATTTTTGTGATGTACAACTAGTTTTTTCTTAGAAAAAAATGTCAAACAATTTCTAGTGATATTTTTATTTTGATATTTTCACAAAAATCAGAAAGTTACAAGTAAGAATGTTTATTTATAAACATTTGGTTTCATGTTATGTAACACTCCAGTCGCTAGTAGCGAAGAATATATTGATAATTGAGCCACTTTTTAAATTTTAAAAATTTTTCTACATTTTTATGCATACAGTAAAATAAAGTACTGTAATGAAAATTTTGATTTTTTTTTTAAAATTAACTGAAAATAATTTCAGTTAGCAGCTCGCTTTATTTTTAGGTATAACTTAAGAGAAGATATGGATAATAGAACCATTTTTAAAATTTTAATTTTATTTTCTAAATTTTTATGCAAACAGTAAAATATAGTACTGTAATCAAAATTTTGATTTTTTTTTTAAAATTAACTGAAAATAATTTCCAGTTCAATCATTTTCTTTGTTTAATAAATTTTTACTTTTGTTTTCATTGGTTCAAACAACCCATGAAAGAGATACATGAGCCATGACGCAGGAATACTTGAATCAATATTAAAAAAAATACCTTCAGAAATAATTTTTTTCTTTTTCAAGTTTATTATTTGTTTAAAATACAAAACACCCTCCAAAATGAGTTGTGAAAAAAATCACAGAGGGCTTTTTTCCTACACATTTTGCAATGATTTTGAAAAATATGTGTATAAACGACAATAAAAATTTTATTTTTTAACATGTTTTTCAGTCTATCAGATTTAATTATCACATTACGCCCTCGTTTTCTAAGAGAGAAGAGAAGAAACCAAGAGTTTTTCTTAAAATAGCAAGTCCGATTTTGTTGCACTCCTCCATCAAAATCTCCCAAAGTCCATCCAATGCCGTATTGGGATTTCCTCTTGCTTTAAAAATCCAAATGCACAGTAATCCCTGGAAACAAATCTTTTCTTACATGTAAATATTGATTTGCCTTTATTGTGTCTGTTAAGATTGATATAATACTGAGCACAAATTCCATTTAATTACACAAATTTTATTTTACGGCCCAAAAAATTAAGCACGATATTTACAAAAACAAGACAAAAATATAAGCTACATTTTATTTCTATACATGATGCTGTGGCACTCACGGGCGACAACCCTCCGGAAAGCTCTGCTACTTTAAGTGGGGCTAAGCTCTAAGTCAAAATGGAGCTTGACATCAGCTGTTGCTCTGCAAAAAGCAACGCTCAAAACTTCTATGGGTATCTCGGTAATAACTCAGTTCCTCAAAGCCAGTTCACCTACTCTTGGATAGCACTACACCAGTCAATACAAACTAACTTCTCCTTTCACAGAGTAAACTGTTTTAGCTAAGAATAACAGTTATAAGTTATATTACACAATACTTTACGATCCCATTGTTCTCTCTCTCTCTCAACGCAAACTTATTTTTTCAGGCTATAAAAGGAATAATATACCAAAAAATACACTAAGAGAGCAAATTAACTTAACAAATCTCTCCAAAAATTCTACTGCCAGTGTATTGATGAAAGAGGTTCCTTGATTAGTTTGAACACACTTATGAAAACCTATCTGATTAAGATATTTGTAGCAAAAATGCATCAATAACTGACGGAGAAAATATAATAGTCACTGCAACCGCTTCTGGGTATTTTGAAGACATGCACAAAGCAGTGATGATGTATTTTTTCAAATTTTGATGTAAGTAAAGATCCCACTGCATCTATATTTAATTTGGAGAATATTTCTGATATTATAGGTACTAAAGTTAATGGAGCTTTATTTTTATTATCGCCCAAGCCGTTGGCGCGTTGACACATATCATAAGTTTTCACAAATTCTTCCACCTTATTGTAGCATCTTGGTCCATAAATATATCTCGTCAGCCTGTCTTTAGACTTTTTAACAAATAAATGTGCAGATGCTCCTTCATAGCAAATTTTCATTTTAATTTTTCAAGTACAATTAATCTACAATACAATAGTACAATCTGTACGATCTTTTTTATCTTTTCACAAGGATGCCTTCATTTGTTCAACAATAATCAGCAAGGGTTGTTGCATCACCTTTAATATTTTTATTGGAAATTCTCTTTATCTTCAGTTTAGAGTTTCTACTTTTTGAACGAATTTCAATAAATTTAGTTGCTGTCTCATCTTCTATTTTCAGTTCTAGTAATATTAAGTCTATTTTCAACATATTTTCAACTGTTTCTTCAAGTTTTTGTTTCCTCTTTTGATTTTCTTCGTGACTCTTCATTTGAGCTCTTGTGACAGCATACTATTGTGTCCAAAAGTAAGACCAATTATTTTTTTTTTTTTTTCAAAAACTCTAAGCGATGAAATAAATTTGGAAGAATAAATATTCTTCCAAATTTATTTCCATTTTCCGCCTTCAAAGTAATCCCTCCGGACACAATGCACTTATGCCAACTCTTTTTCCAATCCTCAATGTATGCTAAAAAGTCATCGGCAGGGATGGCCTTCAAAGCGCGAGGCGATTTACGTTGAATCTCTTCAATTGACTCCAAACAGTGTTCCCATAGTGGTCTTTTGAGTTTAGGTATAGTCAGAAGTCGTAAGGTGGGAATACGGTGGTTGTGGAACAATATGGGTTTCCTTTTCGGAGAAAAAGACACGAAAAATCAATGCAGTGTGAGCTGGCATTCAGTGTTTTCGGTACAAATCGAGATTTGACGGGTTTGAGGCCCAAAATGGAATTGAACTGATCCTTTTGAAATTCCAACATCCTCATCAAGGTCTCTAATTGTAAATCGACGGTTTTCAAGCACCAAATCTTTAATTTTTTGGACGTGAACTTCGTTGGCTGAGGTTGATGGTTGACCAGAGGGCTCTTCGTCTTCAACGCATTCTCTGCCTTCTTTGAACTGTTTATACCACTTCGAAACATTTTTTGCCGATATAGGAATGCTCACCAAATGTCTTTTGTAACTTTATATACGTTTCTGCAAACAAAATTGAATGCAATTTCTTTGCTCAATTAATTCAGTCATTTCAAAAATCGCCGGAATCAGTTTTAGCGTCTCACAAAGCCAAGCGTAACTCAAACCCAAATGAATATTTTGACGTCAAATTTCACACAGATGCCAAAGACAGTGCCATCAACCTAAAAAGAAAAAATTAATTGAAATTACATAAGCCACGGGAATTTTAAATTGAAAATTGGTTTTACTTTTTGGACACAGTAGTGGATTCAATAATTTTCATTTTTACTTTTCATTCTGTTGAATAGGAACGCAGTTTGGTTGTTGCCTAATAAATATCTTCCTTGATCAAGTTAGTTCCTGATGACAGTTGCCGTTGTTTGTACAGAGTCCAGAATGTAATCTATTTTTACTCTTGCCAACGGTAAACACACTGGGAACATATCCAACAACTATTGTGCACCAACTATTTTAACCAAGTCAGCATTTTATATATTTACGACAGACGATATCAATACTTGCAGCATCGTATTATCGGATGTTTTCAAATCCCTATCTTTGTTTTCAAAAGAAAATTGCATAGAACTGACAGTTTCCCTCTCGATATCTAAGACAACTTCCTTCTAAAAATTTCTTCAAACATCTTTATATGAATCTAACTTTTCTTCCACCTTTTTGAAGAAGCAATTCCCCATTCATCAATAACATGATCTCGATTTTCGATCGGTACTCAGGTCCTTAATTGATCAGTAATCATTAACGACAATGATTAATCAAGACAAGTAATTCCTAATCCAGATACCCATTTCTTACAGTAATTCTCTAATTCATAACTGAAGTCAGTCCACGCATATTCAATACCTATGTGGTATTTCATAAATTTCAATTGAAATTTTAACCTTGATTAAGTTGGAACTTTTTCAGCAATAAACTTTTTACATAATCGTAATCTTTAGCTTTGTCAGAGGGTTCGCAAACTATTAACTATGCTATCTCATAAGGGAAACGTTCCAATAAAGGAGAAACACAATCTTCTCTTTCGACTTGAGCCCATCCTATTTGTCTTTCGAATAGCAACACATAAACTAATACCGCTTCCGTTTAATCATATTGTTGCATAATATGCCAAAATTCTGTTTTACATGATGAATGCCTATTATGAATGCATTCTATTTGACAAATATGTAATAAACCAATCACTCAAATTTGACAGCAGACGTTCTTTATTGTGAGTAGTTATATTACATGCAATTAGAGTTTTGTACTAAGAGAACAACTTGTCACTCTAATTGATAGCAGATATTCCATATCATGCATAATAAGGAAATTAGTGAATGTCTGTGCAACCTTCACTGGTCGAAACAATTACAAATTGAATATGATATACTACGAGTTGTTACATCGTGATGGGTGATAGACCACGAGTTGAGAAATATCTATTCCAATGAGAAGTGAGGGAAGTTGTGTTAATGGCGATAGAGAGCGCCACCAGCATAGAAATGTAATGAGGTGTGACGCTACAGGGACTCCAAGGTAAGAACAAGGAATGGATGTAAACAACAAAGGTTGGTGATGGCTCTGAAACGTATATGAAATATTATTAAATATATATATTCTATTTTAAATCACTGAGAGTCGTTTTATTTAATGAAATGGAAGAAAAACGCCAACATTTGACCCTCTCTCCTCTTGATGGATTGTCTTACAAAGACGTTTTTGGTGAAGAAGGAAGAGAGTTCCACGACGATTCGACCAGAAGTGTCTTTTTTCTCTCTGAAGTGACTGAATAGGCCAGAAGTTTCGCCTGTTTTCAAATTGAACCCCTCTTAGCCACACCATGGGATAGTTAAGATCTGTCGCAGACAAGGTGTGTAGTAGATTCGAGAACTCAGAAAATCTCCGAGCTTGGAGTGATCTAATTTATATTCTTAATTTTCCAGTTTTGTAAATAGAGCTCTGTGTATATATATATATATATATACATATTTAAAGTGTTCCCATGAACCTGAAAGTGGCCTTCTTCTTGAAGCAAATATAGGTCTAGTACAGGTCGAAACATTACAGAATACTTGTATATCTTCGATAAAGTTTCATATTTTCTAAATACTCTCTCTCCCTATCTCGTGAGTAGACAAAACTTAGGCCTAAAACTGCCAAATATCTATTAGTTAATGTATTATCTCTATTTTCAATCTCTTCGTCGACTTTACTTGGAATAATGATTATATCGTGATGAGTAACGACCTTTGCTACCATTAACTAGTTCATTCGTATCGTTACTTGAAGATTTTTGAAAAAGATAATAACATTTAAAGATTCTTTAGCATGCTTTAAAATTTCAATGCCTAGAATAGCTTCAAAAATTTATTATATAAGTTGGAAAAATTTCAATGAAAGTGTATCTTTATTAATAGCAATTAATTCAAAGCAACTTATAGTTTTTGTTTCATCCAATTCCTGATATCTTAATACTTCCGATTTGAGTGCCTGCATTTTACATAAACATCTTCACGAATCAAATTTCCAGTACTTCCAATATCTATACATGCAGAAAGGACATATTGACCGAACTTTACTTTGATAGTAACTAAGTATTTTGAGCCTTATCTTTCTCTTCGAAACTTAAGTTGTTGAGTGTCAATGTATTCTTGGCATTTTAGAATAGTTCTTCTCTTAACTATGTTATGCTGAATATCAGGTGAGTGGTTGTGGTCCATACGTTTCTTCCATCCATCCCTTGTTGCAGAATGGTATTTTTAAGCGAAAGAATAACGGCAAATATTGCCCTTATTTCTTTCGTTCCTAAAACTGAATGGATAGGTCTTGTGATTTTGTGTAAATACGATCGGTGTTTGACAATTCCCAGTTTAGAATGGAGTTCTTTTTCTAACACTCATTCTTACAATTTCATAGTAGTAAGTTTGTCAGAAGTTTTTCTGTGACTAATCATAAATGAAGTGGTCTCCCACATCAGATGGAATTTTTGGTTTAATTTGATTTGATATTGTAAAATCTCACAATTGTTTAAAGATTGCTGATTTCAAACCCAATATTCATTGTTAAAAACAATTTTTGAGGCCACATGACCGAGTGACTAGCACTCTGGAGATCAGCGCCATAGTTTCAGATTCAAGTCTCTGCAGTGCCATGGATGTTTGTAGTGGTTCGGATTCTACTTTAAGCTTTAGATTCCGGTCTAATATGGCTGTAGATCGTTGGGAGTAGGATTGACAATCCTACACAGTAAAAAGAAAACATCTGTCTAGAAATCTCCAGTAGGCAGATGGCCTTGCCCACCATAAGGTTGTTGCGCCAATGATGATGAAAATAATTTTTAATTTCGCATGCAAAATCAGTTCAAATAATCCTTGAGCTTTAGTTATATTTCACAAAAGTTGTCTACATTTTTCCTGATCATTTTAAATCTCTTTAAAAGTAAACTTTTGATATAATCATAATGATCTGCAGTTTCTTCATCATTTTTAGCCACAATCTGAGATATATTGTTTGGCAGAAAGCCAACAGATAAACTTTATTGGAATATCTGCTTTATGAATCTGACGTTCAGAGTAAGTTAGAGACTAATATCATTATTAGCTTTAGACTGCATTATTCAATTTGGGTTTCAAAGTTGTTTTTCCAGGTTTTCATTGTGATAATTCTTATTTTTATTTTTATTTTATCCAATAAAAACTCAATTCCATTTTCACATTTCTTTCCTTCGAGTTCACCTCAGCGTTTCTTTTCCTTGAGTTTTTCCAACATTCCTGGTAAAATCGTAATTTAGGGGCTATTGCGATTTTTATTTTTATTTGGCTTCAACTTTACGCCAAACAAAGGCTCGCGTCTCTAACTGAAGTGCAATCCTACCACGAGAGTAACTCTACTTCGCGAAGCAGAATTTGAACAAAAACGAAGAATTATTAGAGAAAAAAAAAAAAAAAAAAAGTTACTTATAAAAGAAAAAAATGAGCAAAAAAAAAAAAAAAAAAAAAATGCTGAAAAGAACAATTCCCGATAGTGCATTAAATTAAAAAAAAAAAGGCTTTTTCGCCTATCTCCATGTAACATAATTAAAAAAACAGTGGTTTTTAAGAGAAAAAAATGCCGAAACAAATTAATTACGCTTGTCAGGTAAGTGGGATAGAACTAAACAATTTTTAATCCAGTTACCCTGTTTCTCCGTTAGGTTACAAAAGTGGATGGGGAGAATAGAAAATACACAGCCTAGTAATTATTATTAATTATTCCTTATGCCGAGTTTGGTTTTGTCGCTCTACGGTCATTTTTTTGCACACTTTAGGCTAATTAATTAGACAGTTTAAAGGGTATTCGAACCACTCACAAACATCCATGCCCCACCAGGATTCGAACCTGAAGCCTGTGTATCAAAGGCCAGAGCGTAAGCCAGTTGGCCACCAGGCCGCCTTTATGCCAATGAGCAGATTATATAATCAGTATCATCGTCTTAGTTTAGGTGATCTCGTTCCTTCGTCGCTTGGTCTGCACCCTTCCCCGAGCTTTATGATATAAGCCTAACTCCTACATAGCTCGAAACCTGATGTCCAATTGGCTAGCGCTCTGGACTCTGGTACCACTGTCTTCATGTTCGAATCCTGGCGATGGTATGGATGTTTGTGGGTGGTTCAGAATTCCCGTTAAATTGTAGGTTCCGGTCTAATTAGCCTAAAGTGTGCACAAAATGACCGTAGAGCGACAAATCAAACTAACATTGATCTGACTCACAGCTATGTTTATCATAAAGCTGCCCACTCCACTCTGGCCTTTGTTATCATCAGTGGTGCTGGTCATCAGAGTCCCGGCGGTGCCATGGATGTTTGTAGTAATTCGGAATCCACTTTAAACCGTAGGTTCCGGTCTCATATGGCCGTGGAGCGTCACATAACCCAATCAAACTTCTTCTCACCCTCATCATACCCAACTGTAAAGTACTGTGTAACCAAACTCAGCTCTAGTCACAGTGATGTGGTGTGGTATAGAAAGAGTAAGAGCAATAATTAAATAACACTTAATAATAAGAGATGATGTTGTGAATTTAAAAAAACGACAAAACGAATGTTGCAAAAGATAATAAGAATTTTAACGAACTTACCCTCAAAGAACAAAAAACGACATTTAAATAATTCCGTTACTATGCCCGAACTGAAATGTTAAATAAAACCTATACTCCTATTTCGAAATAAAAACTATTGTTTGCACAAGTCTTGCGAAAGGTATCGGTGTGCACGCATCAAAAAGTAAAATTCATCTTAATAAGCTGTCAGTTAGAAGAAAGGGAAAAAAAATTATTTGACAGCTATTAGTATGGGGCGTAGTTAACTCAGCTGAAATTTCTTGCGAATTCACCAATAAAAATAAGAATCTCTGTCAAAAACTAATGAATCTTCAGAGAATGACCCAGTACGATTAACGAACAAATTTCTAGCAGATAACTCGTTTGTACGATTTATCTAGGAGGTGTCAATTCGTCTTGGCGTTACTTTTCCTCTTTACCTTTACGTTCATCCGTTATTATATTTAATATTTCCTTCACAAAGTCTTCTTTATGTAGTTATAACTTCCACCTGCCGATTTTTTCTAGCTCGATAACCTTTAAAAGTATCAGTCTTTTCGATTAATAATAAGTCGAATGCCAGCATTCGGAGGTTTTGCTTTTAACTATTTTGCGAGATATATCGTTTTGATTTTTTTTTTTTCACGGTTTTTTAATACGAATAACGATTTTTTAACGAGCATTATTTTTAATAATATTTCAAAATTTGACATGTTTTTAAATATTTTCTAATACATAATTAAGATAAAATAAATTCCATCATGATCATCCTTTTTGCAATAGCCCCATGGTGGGCTAAGGCCGTCTGTATACTGGCAGATATTGAGACATTAAATGCTTTCATTTTACGGGGTAGGGTTGTCAAGATTTACGCCCAACTCTCTTGCAGTCATAGTAGACCCGGACCTACTGTTTAAAGTGGATTTCGAACCATTACAAACATACATGTCACCGCTGAGACTCAAACCCGAAACCTGTGTCCCCGAACACCAGACTGTTAGCCATTCGACTACCAGACCCATAAAACAAATTCAATAATTTAATTTTTTTTATATTTAAATTAATAGTTAGGGAATAAAAAATAATTTTCATTTTTTAATAAAATAAAGACGATAAAAAAAAAAAAATCGACAAAATGTAATCCCATTTTTTTTATTTTATTTTATTTATTTATTTATTTATTTATTTTTTTTGTGCTTTTAAAGTTTCTTCTCTCTCTCTCTCATTTAACTTTTTTAATACAACAAGTTTTTTAAACAACTTTTAAAACCTCTGTAGATCGATTTTTCTGCACATACTATATTTAGAAAAATCAGGCAATATCTTGCAAAAACGGTCCTATCGAAATTCTTAGTATTATGTTATTTTTTCAACGTTACTCGTTAGTGTAATATATTAAAAATAATAATTAATTTCCTATTATTAATTAAAGCAATGAGCTTTTAAATATTAATAGTTTGATAATACATAAACAATTGAATACAAACAGTTTCAGGCAAGACGCCATTCATCAACTACTATAATAATTTTTCTGCTGCCAACATAGAAAATATGATATACAGAATAGTGATGTCATCTATTGTTCA
Source organism: Caerostris extrusa (assembly GCA_021605095.1). NCBI lineage: Eukaryota > Metazoa > Arthropoda > Arachnida > Araneae > Araneidae > Caerostris > Caerostris extrusa. The sequence goes on along the minus strand of BPLR01000929.1, from coordinate 10,045 downwards.
ATAATGATGGTTAGTTAAGTAGACGTGAATTCCTACATTTATAAATTTCTATGGTTTAAATCAAATAACTTTTTTTTAAAGAATTCAATTTTTGATACTTAATCAAAAATGTCCTTAATTTTATCATTTACCGCTTTATCGAAAATATATTTTGATTTATAAACGGAAAGCTTTAAAAAAGAGAAGCAAATTATTCATTTTGAAATTATTAGGTTGAACGGAAAGTAATACAGAATTTAGATAGAAAATTGGTAAAAAAGTAGTAAAAGAAAAAAAGGTAAAAAAAAAAGTATTATTTTTGCACATATTTAATCGTCAATGTATTTTCCATCATTTTCTGCGACATTTAACTATCTTTAGGTAAACTTTTTTGATTCTTTCTTGTAAGAACTTTATTTATTTTGCAACAAAATACCCATTTATAAAATTTTCGATCTCCTATTTATTACTAAAATTTTTATCATAAAGAAAATGCTGCTGAGATCTAAACAGATAATAATCTGGTGGGGTTATCTGGACCATAAATTTAATAAGATTAAATTTCGCATTCTAATTAATTCACCTTCTGTTGAATCATTTTTTTGGTGTGAAACGGGCAATATTTTGTTTTAGTTGTTAGTTTGTCCCTCTACGGTCATTTTTTGCACACTTTAAACTAATAAGACCGGGACCTACTATTTAGCGTGGATTCCGAACCACTAACAAAACATCCATGCCGCCGCCAGGATTTTAATCTGAAACCCGTGGTACCAAAGGTCATAGCGCTGGCCAATTCCAAAAATTACCAGAGGAATTAAATTTAAATTTTAATCGGCAATATAGAGCAGAAGAATTATTTGGTTTTTCTCTTTTTGTTTCAGTTTATAAGGGCTGAGGTAAAATAGCAGAGAATCACCGTTAATATTGGCTATAGCAGAGAATCGTCATTAATATTGGCTAATCCAAAGTATTTCAAAGTAAAAGGTTATTCAGTTAGAGATAAAACTTAGTGCAAGGCTACTCAAATAGGTCTCATTAATCGAATACCAAAAGAGATGAATATTTAAGCAATAAATTTAGCGCTGCTGATTCTGGAAGAAATTCATTCATACCCTTGTAAATTTGAATCTAGTGCGATGAGTGCATTCCACTCAAACTTGAATACTTCATCCTCCTTCAATAAATAAATGAGTAATCAAAAATGTATTTTCTGTTCTGAGAACCCTATGAATCATGATTGCTCCCTGAATGTTTATGAGAGGAAACTAATGGCTAAAGGTTTATATTTTATGTGTTTCGGAAATCGCATAAGAAAATTTTGTGATCGTAATTAACCGAAATATAAACGCTGTAATTATTTAATTTGCGATGGCAGGGAGCAAAATGAAAAGAAAAATATTTTATTGCTGGCGATTGTGACCGATCATGGTGAAACAACTCCGAATGATGAATGATTTTATGATTATATTGTATTCTATAGTTCTATGATTTCTCTCTCTTCGATGTCGTGGATGTTTGCTAGTGGTTCAGAATCCACGCTATACTGTAGGTACCCATTTAATTAGCCTAAGTGTGCACAAAATGTCCATAAAGCAACAAACCATACGAAATCTAAAGAAAATAATCTAAAAAAGCTCTGTTCTAGTTCAATTTTTTTACAAATCTTTTCTGCTATAAGCAAGACAAAAAAAAAAAAAAAATGGGAATGATGTTTAATTGCGTTGTGTGCTGGATGGAGGCGCAAATAAATGTTTTATTTTAAGAGAAAAAAATTGAATTATTGTATTTAAAAGTAATTGATAAAGAAGCGTTAATTATTTATACGTTCAGAAATGAAATCGCAGAGAAAAACATATATAATAGGGTCGAAATAATTTTGCAATACATAAAATAAATTCTGATTTGAAAATAAAAATACAAGTGGTAGTAATATAGTATATTACTTTGGCACAAATCAATCACGATGAACAGATTTAGATTGCCGACTGTTTAAAATTGAATTCTAGAGACACAAAATATTCATGAAACTCTTATCTCCTCACATTCTAATATTTTTTACAAACTTATTAACGTTATAAAATGGATGCCGACTGTAAAAAATTGTTCTTATTCTTCAAAAGGCAGTCGTATGAGCAAATTTTAAAACATATAAAATTAAAACTAAAACTGCTGCAAAAAATAAACTTCATTTTTAGCGGATCCTGTTATTCGAAACAAGGTAAAAGCAATAATAAGAACAAGAATGCAGAAGTCGGAAGGAGGTGAAAAAGAGAGAGGAGAGTAAACTTCCTTCCTAAGGAAAAGAAAGGAGGAAGAAAGAACAAAAAAGAATAAAGGAGAACAAAGGAAGAAATAAAAAAAAAATGCTATAAATATTTCCGCTGGGAAAGGCTTTTGGTTTTAATGGTATAGATCAGAGATATCCAAACTTTTTTGTCGATCTGTTTAACCTAAAGTGTGGCCAAGATGACAGTACAGCGACAAACTAAACCAAACTTTTTTTGATCGTGTACCTAAGATGAAAATAATAAAGAGTTGCCACCCTATAATATACATGTGTGTTTTTGCCAACAGTCGAATTATTCATTCTTTATTTATTTTAAACAACATACATACATTTCAAATAAATTACAAATTAAAGTTTATATTTAGAATTTGATGTCATCAACGAGGCTTTGCTTAATAATATCAAAAAATTTGAATGGATGCCCTCTGTTAATACCATAGATCTGGTTTTAACTCTTATTTATTTCTGTACTTGGTTTTAATTGTTGTCATTACAAACAAGTAATATAAAAACAAATTTTTTAAAATTCCTTCTTTTTATTAATACCTTTTTTTAGTTTCACCTGTATGTTTGTCTGTATGTTTGTATGTTTGTATGTAAACTAACTTTGGGCTTCATTTTGCCCTACTTTAAGCGATCAGATTTAATTTAAACGTTGTAGACGTTAAACCGACGACAAAAAATATTCTGATAAGTTTATTATCTCATCATAATTAGGAATCGCCAGGATTAGTGAAAAACAGACAGCCTTAAAAAGTCATCTTGATCGGTGCATCCTTTTCCACTGGAATCTAAAAAAACACGTATTTAACTTGAGTGGAAATTTAAGACATCTTCAGAAAGATTGAAAATTTGAACTTTATATACGCCTATATTGAGACCTGTGAGCTAATGAAGGAATTTTTGTAAAAAAATGACAGCAATGGGCTCGAATTACAGCAAAATAATAAAGGCAAAAAATAATAACAGCAAATATAATAAAAGAAAATAAATACGATAAAAATATTAAAAGCAAATATATTAGGATTGCTATATTTCAAATTTAATTTTAACTTATTAAGAGCATTTAAAATTAAAAAAATATGGAATACATTAAAAGAATACTCAAACACGATCGTTTCAAATTTCAAACGAAAAATAACGAATAATGACTCCAGAAAAGATTCTAAATTAAAATCAGGCTGGCTTTTTTTATATTATTGCCAATTTGTTGTTACATTAAATTTTAAAAAGTTCCAGAACCGGAATATATTTAAATAATAATAAAAACACGCTATTTGAGTTAATAAAATAAAATAAAAATAAATTAATAGTTTAAAAATAAATAATAAACTAAAAATAAAAATAATTAACATAATCATTAATTAATTAATGACATTTTTTAACTGATTTCGAAAAAGTGAAAATTATAACTATTGATATCGAGCACCCCATTTTAATGATGAGCAAATTTTTCTCGAGTAATTTTATTTTCTCATTTTTTAGTTTATCTGGCGCCATCTATTGGTAGATAGATGAATAGTTAAATCTAAAAAACAAAATTAATTAATTAAATTTAATTAATGAAAATTAATATTTGAAAAAACTGCATTAAAATAGTGTCATCCACTACAAGTTAAAAAAAAAAAAAAAAAAAAAGTAGTTGAACTTGAGTGGATGAATAAAATGTATTTGATGAACGATTGAAAATTTGAACAAGATATATATATAGGGAGAGTGTGAGCTAATAGAAGGAATTGAAAAAAAAAAAGAACAGCCGTGAATTTGAATTACAGAAAATCAATTTTCTGCAAAAACGTAATAACAAATATAATAAACGTGGTTTTACAAATTTACATGGTTTAAAAATTATAAAACATGATTTGACAAGATTTATATTAGGGCTACATTTCAAATTTAATAAAAACTTTTGATTATTTAAAATTAAAAAAATATAGAATACATTTTCAATCCCAACCCATTATAAAGAAATTTTTGTTATATGATTTTAGGTTTTTCAAATTTTTTAACAAAAGTTCAAAAAATTAGATAACGCTACTAGTATTAAAACCCATATATCCAACCTTCAAAATAAGCTAAATTAAAATCAGACGATTTTTTATCAATAGTATGTGAGTTTTAGCATTTTTTGAAAATTTTGTATATATTAAATGAATAATAAAAAATGAAATTAATAATTAAATGAATAAAAATAATTAATTTTTGAAATGAATAAAATAATTATTGAATCAAGGCTTGACTTGATAAATATTATTCCGACTTTCACCAGGAAAAAAAAGAGAATTATTAACTAAATTATTAATTAATTAATGATGACCAAATGAGAAGAAAGAGGAGCCCCAAAGAGGCTGAAAATTTCTCGACGAAAACATAAAAAAATTAATTAAAATAATTAATGAATTAATATTTGAAAAAGTTGATTGAGATAGTTGAGACCCTAAAGTTCAAAAAAAAAATTTATTTGAACATATCGTGAATGAATAAAATGTATTTTATGAACGATTGAAAATTTGAACAAGATATATATAGCGCGAGAGTCGGAGCTAAAAGAAGGACGCATTGATGATTCTAAAAAACGCCGTGATTTTATTAGAAAATCAACCCGTTTTCTGCGATATGACATGGTTTACAAATATGTAAACGTGGTTTTATCATTTTACATGGTCCAATATACAACATGGTTTTACAAGTGATGTAAAACCAAAAATACTATAACTCATTGATATAGGTACAAATTTATATTCAGTTTTCAAGGTTCATCCACCAATTGCAAAGAGATTATTTTTATACGGATTTTAGGTTCCTTTGTCATATTTTTTTTTTAAGTCAGCGAACGATTCCTGAGCTTTTTTTCGTAGCCCATGGTCATTTTATACATAAAATTATGAATATTGTTTTTGAGAGTCAGAGTTTTCTTGATCAATTTTTTGGTCTTGACAACTTTCAACGTTAATTTTTAATAATAAAATTAACTTTTTTTTTCAAATAATTTTAAATAATTTTAGGTTAATTTTCTTTAATTAATTAATTCATTAAAGAACATTTTCTTAATTAATTAATTTAATTTATATTTTGTTAAATTTAAATAAGGTTAATTTAATTTCAATTGCTTATTGAATAATTTAATTTTCAATTAAAAATTAATTCATTAATTAGTAAATTAATAATTAAATTAATAGTCTAGAATAATTCAATTCATTAATAATTTAAATTAATTAATTAATTAATTAATGGATAATTAAATTAATAATTTAAATTATTTTAATTTATTAATGATTTAATATAAATTAATTAATAAGTGAATAATTAAATTAATACCTTAAATTAATTTAATTGCTTAATGAATTAAATTAAATCAATTAATGTAACTTATTTTAATTACATAATTTAACACTTAAAAATTTATTAAATTGAATAATTAATTTTAAATAATAATATTAATTAATAATTTACTAATTAATAAATTATTTAAATTAAGTAATTCATTTATTTTAATTAATAATTTTGATTAAAGTAATTAAAGGAATTCAATTTGGTTAATTTTTTTAAATTTCTTTTACGAGCTATTCTTATTGGTTTATTTAAATTTTTTTTCGCAGATAATATTTTTTAATTTCTTAATTTTCAAGAGTTTGTGATACATAATATTTATTTAAATTTCTTTCACGAACTGATAATTATATCATTAAATAATGTAAAATTGTTTTAAAAGATCTTCTGAGGAAAGCAAAGATAATTTATTTCAAAATGAACAGAGATTTTTCAGGGAAAAAACGTTACGTTCCAAACGTTAGAAGAAAATGTAATTTTTCTAATTTTTAAGAATGTTGTTATACGTTTTGCTCTTACATTAAAATTCTAAATTTTATGGGTGATAGACAACTTATCTGTCGGATTAGCCGATCATTTTTATAATTAGTTATATCATTAAAAAATACATTTTTATTTATTTTATATCTTTATTACTTTTTATCAATTTTCTTTTTTATTTTATATATTGTATGATATTATTATAATTGAAACCACCTGTTTCGAAATCTGGCAGTATGCAGACGAACCATGAGGCTGTCGCGCCAATGAAGAAGAAGATAATATTTATAATTATTTAAGTGCTTTTAATAATTATCAATATTAAAAGTTTTAAAATGCAAGTTTTTTTGTAATAATAACAAACAAGTAATTATTCGATATAATTTTTATTAAAAAATGAAAAGTTCAAATTAATTTAAAATTAAAACATAAAAACATTCGCCAAATTGTTGTTCGTTTAGAAAAAGAAAACGACATTAATCATGTCTTGTAAAAATAAACTTGAATTTCTTATATATAAGTATTGCATAAATCTAACACAACAAAAACTTATAAACATTTGAACAAGAATTTATAGAATATTAACTGTTTATACAATACAATACATTTTTTTTTACCTTAAATTATTTTTTAAATTGTTAATTAAAAATGTTATTTCTTCAAAATTTAGTATTCAAAAACATCGGAAATAAATTTTAGGAAAAACAACTACCATTGAAAGTTTTGCTATGTGTCTAACTCCTCCCTGTCACTGAAGAAGGAGGGCAGTGCCTTCCTCGGACTTTTAGTAATTTACTCATGGAAAAATGAAATGCAACTTGTGTGATATATCTATTTGATGTGATGGCCCACTTGGCAGACAGCAACATCTAGATAAAAAGAGTCTGGTCGCGTGAAAAAAGTCTAGGGAAAAGTCAAGTGATGGCCCACCTGTAGAAGCTGGCTCGGCCCTCTTGTCACTGAAGAGGGCAGTGCCTTCCTGGCGGACTTTTAAGGGAACTACCCCTAATTTGTATCGTATGGAGAAAATGTAGACATGCAACTTATGTTATATATATATATTTATTATCCCACTTGGCAGACAGCAACATCTAGACTAAGTCTAAGAGCCCGTCTGGTCGCGTGTAAGCAGGAAAGACAGCTTCTGTTGTGATGGCTCACCCGTAGATAAAAGTCTGACTTGGCTCCGTGACGCTGAAGTAGAAAGGCAGTTCCTTCCTTCAAAACTTTTAGGTTAACTATCTCGGATTTTGCTTATCGTATGACAGAAAACCCAAGAAACCTCCCACCAGGTAGTTCAACTAACAAGGCAAAAGGCTGAACATCACGAACTCCATCGAGTCTCCTCCTTTTTTGAAACAGTTTCTACAACAGCCGTAATGATAACCGGCGGTGCACGTTGCCACTGAACCACGAGTCTGGCGTTAAGTATTGTTATAGTTTATGGAAGAATATTTATAAGAATATTTCAAAAGTAACTAATAAATTTTCATGTATTTTTCCTTTAGAAAAAATATCTGCTTATAAAATGATAATTTCAACTAATAAAAATTTCTCAGAAAATATAAACTTATGAATTATTTTTTGGGTATCTTATGATTTAAATAATAAGTGTTGCCAGCTATTTCCTAAATTATTAAATTATCAATAAAGTATTACATATTTTTACTGACAAGGAATGCTTATACAAAATTAAATGCAAATTAAGCCAATATTGTTTTTCCTTCTTCTATACAACTATACACACGAAATAAAAACTTTTAAAAACTTTTTTAAAACAAAATGAAAGATATTTTTAATATTCGTAAACAATATTTGCATTCATAAAGTGGTGGTTTTTCTACTACTACAACAACGCAAATATCTAAATCAGTATACATTTTATAGAAAATAAAATTACATTAAAAAAAAAAAAACTGTTATTTATTTCCAATTCAGATCTGACTATTGACAACTGCAGTAACATCAAACAAGCAATCTCATTGATCTATGAAGGTCACTCAAGAGTCAGAACCCTGAAAAATCAGAGAAATGTTTGAATATAAATAGACTGTTTCATATACAAAAGAATCCTTTTTTGGTGTTTACGAAAGCAACTAGTTATCAGCTTCGATTTCAGAAAAAAATAGGGGTTACTATCGTGCAATCGAGATAAGACAATCTTTTAAGAATAATCAATCTTTTTAACAACAATTAACTTCTCTCGTGAATTGATTCTTCTCAAAGATTGGTTAAAAGAGTTGAGTTCAAATCACACATCTACCAGAATCCAAGTTTTTTTTTTTTTTTTTTTGAGAACTTAGAAGTGGCAGGAATTAAATAATTAAAAATAAAAAAAAAATTAAGAGGAGGCAAAAAGAAAAAAATAATATAAGGCTTTTAAACTGAAAAAAATGATGATCGAAGTCCGAAAGAAGTGAAGGGCAGCTGTGTAATGCAGCTGACGGTACCGACGTCAGATGACTCTCGTCTAGTAATAATATTTTTAAAAAATGGCCTAAGTTCATTAGGACAGGAAGGATGAATTTGTGAAGAATTAAATGCATAAATCTCCCACGTAGAAGTACTCGGGATGTAGGATAGGTTTCGAGGATTAATGAAGGAATTTCAGTGAGTTTAGCAAGTATTACGGCGATTTTAGAGGAAGATTCCATTTGGTAGTGGATTGGTTTGGTTTGTCGCTATACGGTCATGTTCTGCGCACGATAGCTTAACAGACTGGGACCTGGAGACTGGACAGTTTAAAAGTGGATTCCGAACCCCTACAAACATCCACGGCACCGCCGAGACCCGAACCCGAAACCTGTATTTTGTAGTGGAATATCGGTATTTAATAGTTCCACCATTCGTGCTCCCAGGTTCGTCGTTGATCACACCATTAAAGATGCCCCTGTTTGTGATGCAACCCCAAGGGTAGCTGCAGCCGAGCTGAGAGTCCATGCTGCAGCAAACGTCGTCGAACTGTTCGTGCAGACACTTGTTGTCTTGCAAACGACACCAATTATTGACATAGGGCTCGTGACGTGGCTGCACGTTCCATTCAGGTAATGCGGGTAACATGCCTGTCTTCTCGGCTGCTTGTAATAAGGGGCCGTTGAGATCTAGCATGGCGTTCTGTATTACTGTCCTGAACCCATCGATTCCATATTCTACTAACATTGTATCTCGACCAACACGAGCAGCGATACTGCGACACGATAAAAACGCAATTCCGGTACGCTACTATTCGACCTTTATCAAAGTCAGAAACGTGCTGGGTACGCATTTCTGCTTCTTACACGAGGCATCACAACAACTTTTCACCAGGCAACAAAGTTCAAACACAATTTGTGTATGAGGAACCGGCTGAACAATTTCTTCATTTAAATACATTGTAGATGATCCGCTACCGGTGCCTGCTTTGTCTGAATGCGCTGAAAAGCTAACCATTTCTAGTCGTTTAACCTTCTTCCAGTCATTTAAATTTCACGTCTGTAGCATGGCGCCTTCTTGGTGTAGCAATTTTAATGTCCAGTAGAGTATTTGATTTCCGTAAAATTTCTTAAAGTAGTGTAGATAATAATTATCCAGCACTAAAAATTGAAAATATTAAATTGAAATTATTATATTTAGGGAACTTATTATTAGGGGAAATTATTATATTTTACCAAATAACTTATATCGATGAAGAAGCTTGCGATTAACGATGTTTAGGGGTATAAAACGATATAGAAAAAAGAATTATGTAAAATTTATAATTTATTGTAAAATTTATATTTGTAAAATATTTATTATACACTTGAAATGAATAAACAACAAATGCGTTATATTGATGAATAAAGAATATATATAAAACTATCAAAATGCAACAACAAATTTTATATTTGTATAAACTTTAATACATGAGCTGAGCTTTTAATAGAAAAATATTTCATAACCTATATGTGCTTATGTTAATCTTTTTTTTCATTCAATTATTCATTGAAGAGG